>JARQZK010005197.1:147500-181148 GCA_030704885.1 Cynegetis impunctata
CTAGACGAAGTACGCTTGTAGGGACGTTTTGATACTTTTAATTTAAATTCAAATAGTCACATCCTATTCAAAATTAGAAAAAATATTGTGTGAAACACGTTGGGAAACACTATTTTTCGTAACTCGCGTTCTTTTGCGCTCATTACGAAAAATAATGCTTTTCCCAACTGGTTGCACAAATAACTATACCGCACTGCTGTAGCGTGCGGTAATGTAACAAATGGATTATTACATTAAAAAGAAACAAAGTATGGTTTTGATTTTTATAATTGTTGTTAATATTTACATTTTTTGTATCCTGTAGCTTGACGTTTTAAAACTGCTCTCAGTTTTTGGTACTGGGTAATATTAATATCATTTTTAACAGACAAAGTTGATCGAAGCATGGAATAATGTGCCCACAACGTCGAAGATTTCATTGTTTTAGCCAATTCAGCAACATACGCCATCAGTACGTTCTCAGAAAAGGATACACTGTTGTTTTTTCTACAAAAATTCATGAAGCGTTGGTACGCAAGTTCATACTTCTCTCTGAAGCCACCTTCGCGGCTTCTACTAGTTCAGTAGCCGTGCAAGACAACAATTAATCACTATCAGTGTTCATGTTTACTAATTCTTTTTTAATTCCTCATAAAATACAACGAATCAAACAAAACCGGCTTTAAAATTATTTTACTTTTGTCATAACAGAGTAATTTCCATGGTTACCACTTCTATATTTCAATATGAACATAGAGAAACCTATTTAAACTTATAGTCTAAGAGCCCACGACACTACATCTGTCATCATAGGTCTCCCAAATATCATACATATATTTCGTCATGCCATTCATAGGGAAACACGAAATGGCCCTGCTGCCATGTCTGAGGCCGGTCAAAGCTAAAAAAAAAAATAAAAAAAAAATAATTTTTTTAGGTTTCTGACATGATAAGTCTCCCGTATTCTGGTTGTTCCTCGAGACAGGGAAGGGGTAGGACTAAACGAAAAGGCAGTGCTGCCACTCCCCTAATAAGTCATATCAGCTGCTGCCGAGAGATAAGCGACCCCTCACACCGAGATATCTATCATGATCGACCTCCTCAAAAAACCAAAGCTTATCTGAAAGATCGTCAATTTTTGTGTAAGAAAAACCACTGCTGCCTTTTCCGAACAGCGGACAAAATGGCGGCAGCAGCGTTTGAAAGTCGCGCTCCGGGCAACCGAATTTATCCGTTCCAATTCGGTTTTATCAGCAAGCGCCCGGTTTTTTCGAATTGTATTATTGAAATACGCCTGTCACTATAACGAACAATGAATTTTACGTGTCGGTAATTGTTTAAACAAATAAAATCGCATATTTTATGTGATATTTTTCGATTTTTCAGCCGTTTTCGTTGTATTTTTTATATTTTCTCATGTATTTCGTTACTTTTCAAAGTAAATTGGTTTTCTTCGGTCGATGATCGTTTGAACAAATGATTCTGAAAAGTTTTCACGGTTTATACGTATAAAAAGACATACAAGATAAAATGGAATGGTATTGAAATTTGGATGAGGACAATAAAGAAATAATAATTTTATCATTCATTAAATTTTTATTTTGTATCACAATATTCAGAGTTGTATACGTGTACAAGTTCTCAACATTAGGTAAAAAACAATTACTAATAACAATTATTCTTTCTCTAATTTTCAACAACTACTTCCAATTAAATATTGTTATTCTTCTTATGAAGTGAACTATTCTGTTCTCTACTTTTCGTCATCCGAATCCAAAGAAAGGGAGTCGAAATCATCCATACAATCGTCGTCGGTTTGAACAGACATAGCCAATATATCGTCCACGAATAGGGGAGTTGGCTGACCAGTATACCAAAGCGGCTGTGGCTTTTCGCGCATCTCCCAACCGTACTCCTCGAAACGGAACATTACGCAATTTGGGGACGTTGTATTCAGCCACATGCTGGTAACGTATATCGTACGTAAGATTTGTTGTTTCAGTGATCGGTAACACGGCGGGATTGAGTCGAAGCCTCTTACTTTTTTCAAAAAAACATCATTTAATTCGTTTCCCGAGTATAATTTTTGAAAAATCTCGAATCTCGCAGCATCCACACGCTTACAATTTTTTATTGAGTAAATGTGTGACGTGAACTCTTGCAACGTATCGATTATATTTTCGTTCTCCAAATCCATGAAATCCTTCAAGGACGCGAAAATATTCAACAAATGATCGTTCTTCTCAAGGATTTTATACGGTCGCACTTTTCCTTTTGGAAAAAACGCAGCCGTGTAATCACACCCAGTGAAGGCGTGGAAACCGGGCAACGCTCGACATAAGTCCGGTCCTAACGCTGTTGCTAATTTAGAGCAGTGTTATTCATCCATATCTTCATCTCTGGAAATTTATATATATTTCCCAACAGAATGATGAGAACGTCCGTATCCGACGCTTTTATGACTACTCTAGATGTCGGTCCTGTTTTTGAAAGATGAAATATAATTCTCGTGTCTGCTTCTTCGTGAGAGCACGTGTAATTACTTTCTTCTGAGTTGGCGATGTGATTACCGATTACTTGGTATGAAAAACAGCGATCTTCGACCTTTATGAAAACCTTCTCACCTTGAAGGATGGTCGCTACACTATAATTCGGTTTCGTAAGCTTTTTAAAAAATCCGTCGGTCTAGTTTGATTCGGTCCTACGATACTATAGGAAATATCTTCTGCATTGCGTTTTTCACGCGCACAATCTTTGATCGAGGGAGACAAATATATATCAAACACCATGTGAATTTCCGAAGCCTTGGTGTTACAAATTTTTAACAGAATAGTCTCCGCGACTTTACCAAAACTTTGTGGCAAGGAAGCACCGATGGTATGCAAGAAATAGAAACCATCGATAATATCAATGTCCACAACTACGGGTGGTACAGAGTCAACTTTTGATATCAACAATCTTGCAAGTGCTGCCTTCTCTGTTGTATATAGATCACCGCGGTAATTGGCAAAATCTGGGGGTGCTGGGGCAAAGATTGTGCGCGTGAAAAACGCAATGCAGAAGATATTTCCTATAGTATCGTAGGACCGAATCAAACTAGACCGACGGATTTTTTAAAAAGCTTACGAAACCGAATTATAGTGTAGCGACCATCCTTCAAGGTGAGAAGGTTTTCATAAAGGTCGAAGATCGCTGTTTTTCATACCAAGTAATCGGTAATCACATCGCCAACTCAGAAGAAAGTAATTACACGTGCTCTCACGAAGAAGCAGACACGAGAATTATATTTCATCTTTCAAAAACAGGACCGACATCTAGAGTAGTCATAAAAGCGTCGGATACAGACGTTCTCATCATTCTGTTGGGAAATATATATAAATTTCCAGAGATGAAGATATGGATGAATAACACTGCTCTAAATTAGCAACAGCGTTAGGACCGGACTTATGTCGAGCGTTGCCCGGTTTCCACGCCTTCACTGGGTGTGATTACACGGCTGCGTTTTTTCGAAAAGGAAAAGTGCGACCGTATAAAATCCTTGAGAAGAACGATCATTTGTTGAATATTTTCGCGTCCTTGAAGGATTTCATGGATTTGGAGAACGAAAATATAATCGATACGTTGCAAGAGTTCACGTCACACATTTACTCAATAAAAAATTGTAAGCGTGTGGATGCTGCGAGATTCGAGATTTTTCAAAAATTATACTCGGGAAACGAATTAAATGATGTTTTTTTGAAAAAAGTAAGAGGCTTCGACTCAATCCCGCCGTGTTACCGATCACTGAAACAACAAATCTTACGTACGATATACGTTACCAGCATGTGACTGAATACAACGTCCCCAAATTGCGTAATGTTCCGTTTCGAGGAGTACGGTTGGGAGATGCGCGAAAAGCCACAGCCGCTTTCGTATACTGGTCAGCCAACTCCCCTATTCGTGGACGATATATTGGCTATGTCTGTTCAAACCGACGACGATTGTATGGATGATTTCGACTCCCTTTCTTTGGATTCGGATGACGAAAAGTAGAGAACAGAATAGTTCACTTCATAAGAAGAATAACAATATTTAATTGGAAGTAGTTGTTGAAAATTAGAGAAAGAATAATTGTTATTAGTAATTGTTTTTTACCTAATCTTGAGAACTTGTACACGTATACAACTATGAATATCGTGATACAAAATAAAAATTTTATGAATGATAAAATTATTATTTCTTTATTGTCCTCATCCAAATTTCAATACCATTCCATTTTATCTTGTATGTCTTTTTATACGTATAAACCGTGAAAACTTTTCAGAATCATTTGTTCAAACAATCATCGACCGAAGAAAACAAATTTACTTTGAAAAGTAACGAAATACATGAGAAAATATAAAAAATACAACGAAAACGGCTGAAAAATCGAAAAATATCACATAAAATATGCGATTTTATTTGTTTAAACAATTACCGACACGTAAAATTCATTGTTCGTTATAGTGGCAGGCGTATTTCAATAATACAAATCGAAAAAAACCGGGCGATTGCTGATAAAACCGAATTGGAACGGATAAATTCGGTTGCCAGGAGCGCGACTTTCAAACGCTGCTGCCGCCATTTTGTCCGCTGTTCGGAAAAGGCAGCAGTGGTTTTTCTTACACAAAAATTGACGATCTTTCAGACAAGCTTTGGTTTTTTGAGGAGGTCGATCATGATAGATATCTCGGTGTGAGGGGTCGCTTATCTCTCGGCAGCAGCTGATATGACTTATTAGGGGAGTGGCAGCACTGCCTTTTCGTTCAGTCCTACCCCTTCCCTGTCTCGAGGAACAACCAGAATACGGGAGACTTATCATGTCAGAAACCTAAAAAAATTATTATTTTTTTTATTTTTTTTTTTTAGCTTTGACCGGTCTCAGACATGGCAGCAGGACCATTTCGTGTTCCCCTATGAATGGCATCACTTATTATATGTATGATATTTGGGAGACCTATGATGACAGATATAGTGTCGTGGGCTCCCCTACTATTACTTGATTACATCTTGGATGAAATATTTTTGAATCAATTTTTTAAATGTAAATCAACTATCGGAGAAAAAATATGTATAATTCGTGGGAAAAGCATATTCCCAAACTCCTGTGTTACCAGACTCGTCGCTACGCTCCTCGTCTGGTAATTATCACAGTCATTTGGGAATATTATGCTTTTCCCACTAATTATACAATATACTATTTCCTAACAAGTGAGGAAAGTGATACTTTCCCGCATGCGACTGCAGTTGACCCGAACGACGCGGAGCGGAGTTCGGGCAAGCAGTCAAGTGCGGTAAAGACACTTTACGCATGAGTTAGGAACATTATTTTTTCTACGACCGTATATACAAAAAAGTATACCAACCCATTTTTCAAAAATTATTTTATTCCAACAAACATAATTATACCTATACAAAACTTTAACTAAAAACTACTAATTATTATAAATATTAATACTGAAAACACAATTTGTTGCATTCTGTAGATTAGTAAGAATTGCCGGTCCGAGTTATTTGGTTTCAACTGGAAGGTAGATGACGTCGATGAGGATGGCATCGGTTGCAGGTCGCATAAAGATGACGATGACGGTGACGGCAACGATTTTAAGTCATTTGTAGTACACAGAATTTTATTTGATATATTCTTCTTCTGATTCTCGGAGTCCTCCAAATAGCCCTCAGCGACAGTAGTAGACTTCCAGCCACCGAGGCGCTTTATGTTGGTTATGTCTTCGATGGAGTCTGCTAGTAACGTTGCCGAAGAACGTCTAAAACTGTGTCCTGTATAACGTTATGGATTAGGTAGGCGTAAATATGCAGCAATCTCTGCTGGCATCTTACCAAAAGTGTTTACGCCAACGCATTGAAATGAGCATTTTCCATTCTTATAATGAATATAAAATCGGCGGTGTGGAGTGGTAGGTGGTCGTAAATCTGCGTATTTTCTGTACAGCGTCAAATAGGTTACATCATTTATTTCTTCAGATGAAACAAATGATCTTGACGAATGATTTTTGGAATCAGAAATTTTCACAACAATTAGGTTGCCTTTATCTTGAAAGTCGTCGACAGTGATATTTACAAGCTCGGATCTGCGGAGAGCGCCAGCCTGTGCAAAAATGGTGCTCACTTTAATCATCAGGTATACCTCATTGGGAGCTAGCATAACCCTGGATATATCTTCTTTGGTAAAAACTTGCGCTTTCTGTGCTCGAAAACCAATATATTTTTATTTAAGAAACGACGTTAGCTTATGGAAGTTTCCTATATCCAAATTTTATTTTATTTTTACTAAACTTTTTACCATCAAATAGCGGGACCATAATGTATTAGAATTCAAAACCTCACTTAGGTCTGAAAAATACGCCAGAAATACCTCTTCCTTATAAGTTTTGGCCCCTTTCTCCTTACATCGTGTAACAAAATGGTCATATTGCTTTTCATACCTTAGTCTGGATTTGGCAGGTAGCAGCTCGGAATTAGCTTCATTTGCAGCCTTCAAAATAGCTTCGGGAAGTTCTTCGTCGTATCGGATTCGGTTTAATGTGGTTTAATTTAGAAGAAGATTGTTCACTTTCAAGATGTTTTGAACAACTTTGACGTTTTAGTAACAATTACACGCCTGGGTTGTCATAGCAATTGATATCAAACCCGGGTAGTTTGATAGTTGTTTTGTGACACTACTTTGAAGAATGTAGATGGTTATATGAAAAATATCTTCATTATTTTATATTTTCAAAAAACTAAAAATGCTACAAAAAGCTAGAAAAGGTTTAAATTTTATTTGATGGACTATTTCGTAAATATTTATTTACCTGTAGTAACAATAGTTATAACCTCCGAAGTAAAAAACTATCTTATAAGGTAAGAATTTGCATAATTTTACTTTCCCGCACTAGTGCGGGAAAGCGACACTTTCAAAACTAAAATGCGTGCGGGAAAGTGGGTTAAAACGCACGGTCGTAAAAATAGTTATTTAATAAACTAGTTTATTAATGATAGCGATTAATGGTTGAGATATTTTAACGCGTCAGCGGAGCGGAGCGAGCGCGTTAATAGTTCGAGACCATTAATCGCTGTATTAATAAACGAGTTTATTACAATATTTTTCCGTCGACCTCATCATGAATTGAGTATAAATTCTTGATTGAAATAAATTTTTATTTTGCATGACAGACACACTTGACACAATATAAATTTCTATGTTCATTTCGATATATTTATATTTATGCTCCCGATGGAACAATTTGAGAAATTCATAGATGGAATATTAGACATGTGACATTCTGAATAGTTAATATTACCTACAATATCCGATAAGGAATATGTGGATCTGGTGAAAGCTGAAGTGTTAATTACTTTCGAACGATTATTGCATAAAAATTTTTCCGCAGTTTCTACTTTATTTTGTATAGAGTTAATTTTTTTTTTTATGAATGAATTATGAATTCCTTTTCTCTGTGGAATAACAGTACAGACATAGAATAATTTAACTATTTCGTGCTGAATACTTCTGTGTTTGGTTGCCCATGACAATCATACATTAAAATAGGAGAAATTGCACATTAGAATGGGTCATTAATGATCAATTTCGTGTACGTTAAAGTAAGCTTTTATTTAGAGGTCGACGGAAAAATAAATTATTGTTTCGAAAACACGTTTCAATAGCAAACTAAAGCAAAAATTTGCGGTGCTTGATATTAAATATTTCATAGAAGCTATTTATAAAGAACATTTATTATAAAAATATAGTTACAAGCACCCCATTTTGTTTTACAATAAAATCAATTATTTTTTATTTTTTATCTTAGTTTGCGATTAATGCATGTTTTTTTGAACTATAATTCATTTAATTACAGTAGGTGTTTGAATTGTTTAATCCCTAAATCATGCTCTGAACTTTATGGTGGAAAATATTTCAAGTAGCTCCATATAATTATTTTTTATTGGGAATGCCTCAATATGTTTACAGAAAAACTGATAGCCACAATCAAAGAACTGCGTCGAAATGTTCAAAAAGCGTCGCAAAAAATTGATCAGCGCACGTATACGCCGCTATATATAAAAATATCTTTCATCGGAAGGTGCATAAGCAAGCTAGATTGCCAAGTACTTAGGTACGCTGACTAGTACCGGGTTCAAACCCCGGGGCCGACTGGTCTGCCAAGAGTATTTTCAGAGGTTTCCTCATGGCGTTAAGTAAGTCAATCCTTGCATACTCACAAGGCGAATGCTGGGCCAGTACTATCCTCTGAATTCTACCCAAACTTCCTCTGTAACATAAATATTCATTCTCGCCCATCCATAGTGCACTTGTACATACAAGTGTATTCTCTGATCTGGCTGAAGGAGTTCATCCCCATAACTCAAACTGCCCGCCTTTCTGACACATACTTCAGGGAGGAATGAAACAAGATATATTTTGATAGTACAGAGCAGGTATTAGAGTACAGGTAAATAGTTCGAAAACTATTAAAAAATAATGGTTTTCAAAATTGAAAAATCGTTTGAGTTATTTACTATAACCCAGTTTTCATTTTATTTTCGACTATTTTGTTTCAGTCAGAGAAATCCATAAATAGCAAAATCTTAATAATTTTCAATAACAAAATAAAAAAATATCAAGTTTAAAACGATTTTAGAAACTCCATAAAGAAAGCATGATTTCAAAATAGTGGGCCACTCAGGTTGTCATACATTTCATCCACCAGAAATGCTTTCTCTATCTTAACCACAGAAAAACTGAATTTCTGTTTATTGAGGGCTGTTAAGAACTCCTAATTTGTAATTTTTGTACCAAATAATGAACAGGGATTACAAAATTCAAATCTTTTTTTTTATAATTTTTTCAGAGCAACAGTGGTGCTTCCTGCTACTTGCTAGGTTATCCATAATATCCATATATTATATATATATATATATATATATATATATATATATATATATATATATATTATATATATATATATATATATATATATATATATATATATATATATATTATATATATATATATATATATATATATATATATATATATATATATATAATATATATATATTATATATATATATATATATATACTATGAAAATTTTTCTTGAGATTTTCTCAATATTATTTTTAATTAAGTAAGTTTCAATTCATACATACATATATATATATATATATATATATATATATATATATATATATATATATATATATATATATATATATATATATATATATATATATAATATATATAATATATATATATTTATATGTATATATATAAGACCTCACAAATTCTCAGCCTGTAGCAGGGTATTATGAATTGGTCTCATTCTATTCAGGTGATAATACTGTACGAAGTCGAATTGCTAATACATCATATAATGTTTCATTTTGATGTTTAAATATACTATTTTATTGTTTGTGAGAAAATTTTCCAATTTCAATGGAGTCAGATTCGTTAATTTATTTGCGAAATTAAAAGGAAAATGAATAAATATACTATTATGACAAGAAGCCTTTTCAGTGTTGAAATGCTTTTTTTTATCCTTACCTACACTAAAATCTTCATTTAATATTTTCAGAACTTTCAGTTTTTTGAACATCACGTTTATTACAAATTTGTTGATTTCAAATTTCTTATTTTTCTTCAAACTCAACTGTACGACAATACTGGGAGAAGTTATTGAATTTCACGTTAGTTAGCTCAAAAATTATTTCACTTACTTATACAATATTGGTGGCACTTGAATACTTACTTCAGTGGATAGTGTTCCCCTTACTCTCAACATTAATACCGATTCTACGACATGACAACTGAAAATACTTTCTTAACCGACTATACTAGAACATCAGATATCCTCTATATTACGCATGTTATGATAATTGACTAATGCATTTCAGTTGAAACCAGTGTTATTCTTCAATACCTATAATGATGATTATAATTCACACTGGTCAACGAGCAGTTAACTTTATTGTTATCGTTATGAAATAATTTTTTTTGCAGAACTTAACAAAGATATCGATATATTATGAGAGTCTTTGTCCGGGTAGCATGGAATTCATGAACGAAGAATTTTACCCAAACTATGAGAATCTGAAGGACAGAATATTGGTAGACTTTGTACCGTATGGACATGCAAGCGTAAGTTTACCTAGCAGATATTTTTGATGGAATTCTACGAAGGAAGTACTCTATTTTTGTTTTCAATTGATCTTACAGCAAAGTAGATCTGCGACTGGAGATTGGGAATTCAGATGTCAGCATGGATCATCTGAATGCAGAGGTAATATATATCAAGCATGCACTTTGAATCAGAAAAAAGGACAGGATGCCAACGTTAAATTCGTGAAATGTGTCATGTCATCAATTGATCCTTCTGATACTGAAGATATCGAAGAGGTAAGTTTGATTGTGAATAAGTACCAATGAAGAACATAAAACAGACTCAAACTCGGCTTGTCATCTGATTCGTGATATCAAAGGTATTTTTAATTTATTACCAGTATAAAATCTTATAGATGGAAAATAGGTTAGATAAAATTAATCCATCATGTAATAAATTACATCGTGGACATATGTGATTGGCTTGCATCCAGATTTATTTATTCACAATCCTTGAAGTAGGAAATGTTTCCTGCTATTGTTCAATGATGGCGCTGAAGCCTTCATTATTATATGAAATAAAACTTATTTGGCAACTCATTACACCTATAGTGTACATACAGTACTGAAGATCTAATTAGATCGGAACAGCTGTTTATTGTAATTTAGTTGGAGTGAGTTGCCATGTATCTATTATTATCCATTACTCCATTATTATGTGAGGAATATATATATATATATATATATATATATATATATATATATATATATATATATATATATATATATATATATATATATTCAAGGTGTAGTTTTCTTAGGTTTAGAGCACAGTAAACTTCAGGTATTCAGATTTTATTAATCAATCTACATATGTTTCGGCGTGTTGTGCCTTTTTCAAGATTATAACAATGGCTGGGACATTTACATTGTTTATCAGCAGTCTACATTTCATCAATTCATTTGAAACAACGCTATACACTACATTGACCCAATGTAGTGTATAGTAGAAAACTACACCTTGAATATATAAAATATAGCACAAGAAGTTCTACCTATTATATATATATATATATATATATATATATATATATATATATATATATATATATATATATATATATATATATATATATATATATATATATATATATATATATATATATATATATATATGTTCAGAAAGATTTCCACGGTCGGAAGTATTTGAAAAACTTGGTTCTTGGGATGAACCGCGTAAAAGATTTGTAAAATCTCTACGTTTCGGCTCTTTTTGCGAAGCCATCTTCACGAGAATTAGAAGGGAAAATAATTCAGATACGTGGTCTCAATCTGCCTACTCCACGAATCGAATTTAAGAGGAATCGGAAATAATACGATTGCGTGGTCTCAACCTGCCTACTCCACCAACCGTACTGCTTCCTGTCTACTCTGAAGTCTCAACCTGCCTACTCTTCAGAGTCAACTGACGGACCGATCGTCGCGTGGCCGTATTTATAGGGAAGGGGGCGGGTACTCCATTGACGTAGTTATTGACGTAGTATTGACGTCAATGGGGTATTCACGCACGGTATCAGTGCAGGATGCGCTCCGATTGGGTGTGACACGGCGACCACTGAGAAGTGGTTTCCATGCTGATGGGAGTCTGTGACTGTCATCTCTGGTGTTCAAACAATTTGGACGTTTTTCTATTTCTACAGCTTCACGGAAAATTCGGGATTTGAAAGATCGGACGGGAGCAATAATCCTTGTATTGGGGAAATCGATAATGTGGCCTGTTTGGGTGTGATGTTGAGAAAGGGCGTTGGTGTCTTACTGAGAGTGAATGTTCCTTGGCACGGAACTGAATTCGTCGGTTCGTTTGTCCTATATAAGAACGAGGACAATTGGAACAGGGAATCTCATAAACACCGTGATTTTCGTTAGGAATTTTATCCTTAACGGATCTGACCAGATAGGAGAGTTTTTGTTGGGTGGTGAATATTGTTTTGATGTTTGTGTTTTTGAGAGATCTTGCGATCTTATCTGTTACTCCTTTGATGTAAGGAAGGAATAATTTAGGTGTAGATTCTTGGTCAGTGGGATTGCAACGTGGTAGAGGTGGGGTAATGTTTGCCATTCCTTGATGTCATGGTCAAACAACTTCCATCCAAGGCTTCTCCTATTCAGTTTATCGTAAACCCACCCATACAAACCGTTATGTGAACGCCCAGTCTCACCACCATCCCTCTCAACTTAACTCTGTAGTTAATACCCTAATCTACCGCTCCATTCGACTATCTGACGACGAACACCGTGAATCAGCACTCAAGACTCTAAAACATATATTATTACAGAACGGTTACAACACATATCAAATCAACAAGAACATACGCAAACACACAAACATCACCCCACCTCTACCACGTTCCAATCCCACTGACCAAGAATCTACACCTAAATTATTCCTTCCTTACATCAAAGGAGTAACAGATAAGATCGCAAGATCTCTCAAAAACACAATCGTCAAAACAACATTCACCACCCAACGAAAACTCTCCCATCTGGTCAGATCCGTCAAGGATAAAATTCCTAACGAAAATCACGGTGTTTATGAGATTCCCTGTTCCAATTGTCCTCGTTCTTATATAGGACAAACGAACCGACGAATTCAGGTCCGTGCCAAGGAACATTCACTTTCAGTAAGACACTCAGATATCACCAACGCCCTTTCTCAACATCACACCCAAACAGGCCACATTATCGATTTCCCCAATACAAGAACTATTGCTCCCGTCCGATCTTTCAAATCCAGAATTTTCCGTGAAGCTGTAGAAAAAGAAAAACGTCCAAATTGTTTGAACACCAGAGATGACAGTCACAGACTCCCATCAGCATGGAAACCACTTCTCAGTGGTCGCCGTGTCACACCCAATCGGAGCGCATCCCGCACTGATACCGTGCGTGAATACCCCATTGACGTCAATACTACGTCAATAACTACGTCAATGGAGTACCCGCCCCCCTTCCCTATAAATACGGCCACGCGACGATCGGTCCGTCAGTTGACTGTGAAGAGTAGGCAGGTTGAGACTTCAGAGTTGACAGGAAGCAGGACGGTTGGTGGAGTAGGCAGGTTGAGACCACGCAATCGTATTATTTCCGATTCCTCCTGAATTCGATTCGTGGAGTAGGCAGATTGAGGTCAGGTATCTGAATTATTTTCCCTTCTAATTCTCCTGAATTCATCTTCAGGAGAATTAGAAGGGGAATAATTCAGAATCGTGGCCTCAATCTGCCTACTCCACGATTCGAATTAGTAGGAATCAGGAACAATACGATTGCGTGGTCTCAACCTGCCTACTCCACTAACCGTACTGATTCCTGTCAACTCTGAAGTCTCAACCTGCCTACTCTTCAGAGTCAACTGACGGGCCGATCGTCGCGTGGCCGTATTTATAGGGGAGGGGGGCGGGTACTCACGCTCATCAGTGCGGGATGCACTGTGATTGGGCGTTACATGGCGACCACTGAGAAGTGGTTTTCATGCTGATGGGAGTCTGTGACTGTCATCTCTGGTGTTCAAACAATTTGGACGTTTCTCTATTTCTACAGCTTCACGGAAAATTCGGGATTTGAAAGATCGGACGGGGGCAATAGTTCTTGTATTGGGGAAATCGATAATGTGGCCTGTTTGGGTGTGATTTTGGGAAAGGGCGTTGGAGATATCTGAGTGTCTTACTGAAAGTGAATGTTCTTTGGCACGGATCTGAATTCGTCGGTTTGTTTGTCCTATAAAGAACGAGGACAATTGGAACAGGGAATCTCATAAACACCGTGATTTTCGTTAGGAATTTTATCTTTGACGGATCTGACCAGATGGGAGAGTTTTTGTTTTGATGTTTTTGAGATATCTTGCGATCTTATCTGTTACTCCTTTGATGTAAGGAAGAAATAATTTAGGTGTAGATTCTTGTTCAGTGGGATTGGAAGGAGGTAGAGGTGGGGTGATGTTTTTGTGTTTGCCTATGTTCTTGTTGATTTGATATGTGTTGTAACCGTTCTGTAATAATATATGTTTTAGAGCAGGGGTGCTCAAACGGTCGATCGCGATCGACCGGTCGATCGCGGAAACTGTCAGAGTCGATCGCGAGGCGCTTAGCAACACTGCCAAAGACCCGCCTTCCGAGAACGTGGCAGCACAGTGATTTGAAGTGCAAAATAAATCATATTCTTTCTTATGTATTTGTTCTTTTTTTTAGTAACTTTAAGTCGGTCGATCGCTTTTCACCTAAATATTTTGTGGTAGATCGCCAGCACTCTAAGTCTGAGCACTCCTGTTTTAGAGCATTGAGTTCTGATTCACGGTGTTCGTCGTCAGATAGTCGAATGGAGCGGTGGATTAGGGTATTAACTACAGAGTTAAGTTGAGAAGGATGGTGGTGAGACTGGGCGTTCAGATAACGGTTTGTATGGGTGGGTTTACGATAAACTGAATAGGAGAAGCCTTGGGATGGAAGTTTTTTGGCCATGACATCGAGGAATGGCAGAGACCCATCGTTTTCCACTTCCATTTTGAATTGGATACTTGGATGTATGCCATTCAAATGATTCAAGAAGTGGAGCAACGAGTCTCCGCCATGGGGCCAGATCGCAAAGACATCGTCTACATAACGTAGCCAGCATGTGAACACCGGCCAGCAACTATGCAGCAGAACGTTCAATTTCTACTCTTTCACGAGTAAATAATTATTTAAGACCAACTGTTGGCCAGAAAAGGTTAGTTAACTCAGTTGTTTTAACCATAGAAAAAGACTTGAGAAGAAGACTTGACGTGTGAGCTTGACTTCAATGATGTCATTGATAAATTCGCCGATATTAAAGCTAGGCGTAAAAAAATCTGAAAACTTGAGTTTAATTTTTTTGAAAAGTTTCACTTTGAATTTAATGTTTTAGCTCTCAATAAACAGTTTTATCATTGAATCGTTCCGATTTCTTGATTTCCTGATATTACAATCCACTTTTAAAAAAATGATATCGATTTTTTTTAGTTTATGTGGATTTGAAATGAGTGACTACAATATTAATTTCTAAAAGGTTGGTAAACAATATTGAGACTAAAAACAATATTAAGGACTACTGGGTTTTTTAAAATCTCATTGGCAACAAGTGACGTAACATGTAACTTTTCCTTTAATCCATATTTTTCCGTTAATTGTGATAACAATAATTGTACTATATTTAGTTTAACAATTAAAACGATATCTTTGAGGTGTAAAAGGAAATCGTAGATTATCTGCAAATATTCCACATAACAAAGTAGGTACTGATTAGCATTATTCCTAGATCAAAGTTAGTGAGGTTATATAACGCTATGACATTATTAAGATGTTATTCGAATTTATTTTTAAGATATTGATGTTCAAATAGTATTATTTGATGTCTGGGGCCTGTTTCTCAAAGCACTCATAACTTACTATTAATAATAGTCAGGGAACTAATAATATTAGTGATTTTTAATAGAGAGCGTTTCTCGAAACTAGCAGCCTATTTTAATAGTTAATAGTTATTAAAACTTTTTTTGAGTGCAGTAGTCTATTAATAATAGCTATTTTGTTTCTCAAACCTGCCAACCAATAAAAATTACTTTTATTATGAGTGACTTTTCTATAAGTCCGTTGACACTTATAAATACAACTATCTGTAACTGTACGCTTTAAAATTTTTCCACCAGCAAGTCGTACATCTGTAGAAATGTCCTCTTCTGAGAGTTCAGATGACGAACATGCAGTTCTTGTGAGAAACGCCAAAATATATAGAGAAAGGATCAATAATGAAATAATGGAAGAAACGTATCAATTTAATGAAAGATTTAGAATGACAGCACAAAAATTTTATAATCTAGTGGACCGTCTAGAGCCTCATTTGGAGAGGCAAACACGTCGCAGCAAAGCACTTTCTTCAAGAATCCAGGTTGCAATTGCATTACATTGGTTGGGAACAGGGGCACAGTATCATGCTGTCGCAGACATGCATGGAGTATCAAAGGCTAGCGTGTGTAGGAGTGTGGCAAGTGTTGTGAACGCGATCGTAGGAAATATGTTTCGTCAAATTGTTATGGCCAGAAAATATGGAAGATGTTGTGCAGCAGTTCTATGCTATAGGAGGAATACCCATGGTATGTGGGTGCATAGACGGGACCCTTATAAACATAGATGCTCCATCCCAAAACGAACCAGCCTTTGTCGACAGACATGGTAACCATTCCATTAATGCAATGGTATGTGGCCCGAATTATGATTTTTTTTATTCATTTGCCAATTGGCCAGGAAGCGTGCATGATGCGCGTGTGTTAAGAACTAGTGATTTATATGCACGCATGGAAAATGGGTGGCGACTATTGCCTAACGGAATAATACTTGGGGATAGTGCATATCCACTAAAAGAATGGCTTATTTCTCCAGTGATGAGAAATAACAATGAAACTGAGGCCCGTTTTCTACGAAGCCATAAATCTACTAGGCGATTCATTGAAAACGCCATTGGAATATTGAAAGAAAAGTTTCCGTGCCTGCAACACCTTCGAGTAAATCCTAATTTTGCTTGCGATGTTTTTAATTGTTGTGTTACACTTTGCAACTTTATTAGAAGTGAAGAGATCCCCAACAATGAGAGACTTCCAGAAATAGTACAGAACATTGATGTAAATGATGTAGTTTTCGTAGAGTCAGTGCAAAACAATGCAGAACAAAGACTTCAAGACATTATTAGGCACTTTAGATAGGTTTTTCCTAACATTATTAAATGTGTCATTTTTATGTATTTTATTGAAGTATCCCTTAATTTATTTTCAAAATCCTTTTCGCTAAAAAGATAAAGTTAATTACCAAATGAATAAATTTCTAAACCGAACAGTATAACTCTATAATTTATAGATCGCTTTGTAAAAGGTTGACTGTGAATTTTGAATTTCGTATACCAATTGTTTTTTCTTTCTCTAAAATTTCTACTTTGAACTTATAATTTTGCAGCTCCAGTTGCTCAATTTGAAGTTCACTTTTTCTCTTCCTTAATACTTCGTCTTCTTCAATTTCTTTATGGCGTTTAGAGTTTCCGTGGCAGATTCTTAATGCTAAAACATGTAAATTATTGAAAGATGTAAAAATCTATGTCCCGGCCCACTGGTAGATCTCCAGCAATGAATTAACTGTTACAAGAAAAATTCAACATTATTTTCTACCTGACGACTGACGTTGCGGCACATTGGATGTGCTTGGGGTGGTCGTATCCAGCAATTCAATATTTTCTTCAAGAAGATCAATATCTACATGCTGCGTTGGAACTTCAGCCTATGAATCACTTCTACCCAATCCGATAACCACTGGCGATTCTTTGCCTAATATGTCCAATACTAGAAGGTCAATCGTACTTAGTTTGGCCTCCGCTCCTCCGCTAGCCCCAGTCTTTTTTGAGTTGTCTAATTTTTTCTGTTAATCAAAAACTCATTAAATTCCAAGCATCTAACGTTTAACTAAATCTTTAGATAGATCTTACCATAGTTGCATTCCTTATATTAGGCCACATGGTATCTCTAACGTAAGAATAATCTTTGTCTTGTGGAAGTAAGGACAAAGATTTTGCCATTTCTGCAATGCTCCGCCATTTACTGCATTTCGTTTCTTTTGTAATCTTGTCAGAAAAAGCAGCGAACAAAAAGGACCTTTCATCGTATATTTTCCTAAGTAGTGCCACTTTAGCATCTTCATTCTTTTTTACCATTTCGGCAATTAAAGTTTAGAGTTTATTTGGACTTTGACAACCAATTTTTGTTTGACACTCGTAAACTCATAAAAATAGATACCTTGATTTACGACTCATAAAAAATGAATAGAGAAACGCAATTTAGCAGTACTATTATTTTTTACACTGATAGCTATCAACTCATGAACTAGTGAACTAATACTTTCGAGAAACAGGCCCCTGGGGCCTGTTTCTCGAAGTTGTAACATAAACTTTAATTGAGGCTCTAGACGGTCCACTAGATTATAAATTTTTTGTGCTGGCATTCTAAATCTTTCATTAAATTGATACGTTTCTTCCATCATTTCATAATTAATCCTTTCTCTATATATTTTGGCGTTTCTCACAAGAACTGCATGTTCGTCATCGAACTCTCAGAATAGGACATTTCTACAGATGTACGACTTGCTGGTGGGGAAATTTTAAAGCGTTAACAGTTACAGATAGTTGTATTTATAAGTGTCACCGGACTTATAGAAAAGTCACTCATAATAATAGTAATTTTTATTGGTTGACAGGTTCGAGAAACAAAATAGCTATTATTACTAGACTACTGCACTCATAAAAAGTTTTAATAACTATTAACTATTAAAATAGGTTGCCAGTTTCGAGAAACGCTCTCTATTAAAAATCACTAATATTATTAGTTCCCTGACTATTATTAATAGTTATGAGTGCTTTGAGAAACAGGCCCCTGGCAATTTGTCTCGTTTGGGATGCGGGGGCGGCGAAGTGCTTTGGGACCATGGGCGGCAAATTCGTAAATCCGGCCCTGTATATATAGATATATATATATATATATATATATATATATATATATATATAAATATATATATATATATATATATATATATATATATATATACAGTATGGTGCAAATGAAAGGAATAAATTCGTTATTTCGTAAACCGGCGACTTTAAGGAAAAATCCTGAAACCCGTCGATTTTTATTTTAAAACGGGCTATTCGTAAGGATACCTTTTTATTTTTGACGTCATCTATGCGGGCGTGATGACGTCATCGCTAAAAATTTTAAATGGAAATGTGGGTACTGTAATAATTTATTTGAAAGGTCTTTTAAATACCTGTTCAGCCATATCAATATGTACAGTAATTGATTTTTGTATTTGTTTAAAAAATTTTAAAAATTTTATTATTACAATAAATATTTAATATGTATTACTCATTAAATACAACTAAACCTAAATTAAGTGCTCAAATTGTTTACCTTCAGCTTAAATACAACGAGAAAGACGTGCCGCGAACTCTTCTCGAACCTTCTCTATAACTTCCGGAGTTATTTGTGCAACCTCAATACGTATCCTTTCTTTGAGTTCATTGATATTTTGTGGTTTATTTTGGTACACTTTGCTTTTTAAGTATCCCCATAAAAAGAAATCAAGAGGAGTCAAATCAGGCGACCTAGGCGGCCATTCTATTGTTCCTCTTCGACCTATCCACCGATTTGGAAAGACGTTGTTCAAATAGTTGCGCACCAAGACAGCATAATGTGGAGGCGCACCATCTTGCTGCAGCCATGAATTATTTCTGTTTGGAAACAGCCGGTTCAATTCGGGTAGCAAGAAGTTTTGAAGAAACTCCAGATATCGAGGACCTGTTAAGGTTTCTTCGAAAAAGTATGTTACAATAATCCTATTATCTATTATTCCCGCCCAAACATTAACTTTCTCTGGGTATTGAATACGGTACTCTTGCATCCAGTGTGGATTTTCCGTAGCCCAGTACCGATAAGTTTGACGATTGACATGACCGTTTAGTAGAAATGTAGCTTCACCCGAGAAAAGAACTTTTTTTAAAAACATCGGATCTCTGTTATTTTGTTCCATCATAATTTCGCAAAACTCAATTCGTTTATCAAAATCATCTTCCATAAGCTGTTGTACTAAACTTACTTTGTAGGGATGCCACTTTTCCTTCTTTAGCTTTCTAAGAACTGTTGAATGATCCATGTCATTATCTAATGCTACTTGCCGTGAACTGGTATGGGGATTATCTTGAAAGGCTAACAAAACATCTAGTTGTTCGTTTTCTGATATTGGTTTTCTACTACCTTCAGGGAGGTCTTTGACATGACCCGTTTCTCTGAAATTCTTCTCAATTTTGCTTATAGTGGATTGTGAAATTGGTTCTCGGTTGGGGTATTTATTATTAAATAACGTACATACTTCTTTCTGCGTACGTGCTTTATCTCCACAACCAAACATTATTAGAATTTCAATTCTTTGCGTTTCAGTCAGCTTCATGTTGATAGATACAAAGACTTTTTGAATTCGTCTAATGCCCGCCACATACGCTACGGTAGACCGGAGAGGTATACCTGCGCAGGTAGACCGGAGCGTATGTGAGAAGAGTATTTGCATGTTTTTGTACGTGCACAGACCTGCGCAGGTATACCTGCACAGGTTTCCTATCCGGTCTACCGTAGCGTATATGGCGGGCATTATACAATAATACTATCAATCACTTGACAGAAAGTTAATTATGTCAAAGTGTTAATGTTGATGTTCATAAGGTAACTAGATTTTTAAAAAAGGTAAAAACTAAAATTTTATTAATTTTTTAAACGAATACAAAAATCAATTACTGTACATATTGATATAGCTGAATAGGTATTTAAAAGACCTTTCAAATAATGTATTACAACACCCACATTTCCATTTAAAAATTTTAGCGATGACGTCATCACGCTCACATAGATGACGTCAAAAATAAAAAGGTATCCTTACGAATAGCCCGTTTTAAAATAAAAATCGACGGGTTTCAGGAATTTTCCTTAGAGTCGCCGGTTTACGAAATAACGAATTTATTCCTTTCATTTGCACCATACTGTATATAATAATAATAATTATTTATTTGAATTGTTGTTGCCTGTGAACTATTTTTAACTTTTTGATAATTATTAGCAATAACAGGCTTGGTGAATCTCAAGAAAACTCTATTTCATTAAAAAGTTTACGTTTCGCTACGACATTCGTGGCTTTTTCAAATCTCATGTTGTTTATAGTATACCCTCTAATAAATCATATATTGGACAAACTTTTAAAAACTTAGAAGAAAGATTGAAAGCACACAAATATACCAAAACACAAACCACAGCAATAATCAAACATAAAAATAATGAGAATCATAGTTTCAACTTTGATAGCACAAACATTTCAGAAATAGAAAAAGATCAAAAAAAATAAATAATAATATTAGAAATGTTACATATTCAAAAAATTTAAATAAAGTCATAAATGATAGAACAGATATAAAACATTCAAGTTCAATATACGCAGATTTAATTCTTTAATTTTTCTAAGAAACAACGTAAATCAAGACAAAATAATTCAACAAACAAACTCTAACCATAACAACTCATCTTCTTCGACAAAATCTAGACATCTAGAATTTTCAATTTTTCTAAAAAAAGGTATAATTCAGAATATGTGATCTCCAAAATCACAAGTAATGTGTTCTTAAAGACAAATCCAACAATCATATATATATATATATATATATATATATATATATATATATATATATATATATATATATATATATATATATATATATATATATATATATATATATAATATATATATATATATATATATATATATATATATATATATATATATATATATGTATATATATATATATATATATATATATATATATATATATATATATATATATATATAGTAATATATATATATATATATATATATATATATATATATATATATATATATATATATATATATATATATATATATATATAGTGTGTCCCGCCTGGTAAAAAAAATCGATCTGTATACAGAAAATTATCCATAATAGAATTTTTAAAATTTGAGAGTATACCTAGTTCGACGAGGGCAGATTGTCTGAAAAGAGTTAATGGCACATCCGGTTATACCAGAAATGGGTGTTAACTTGCTTATTTCAAATAGAACATCCTATAGATTTTTACAGATTTTGGCTCTACATAATATTTCATCTACAGTTTATGGTCCTGCTGTCTCTAAAATAATCATGAATTATTCTGATAAGGAAAGTTTTAACTATTAATTCAAATACTTTTTCTATCTGAAAAAAAGTAATTATATGAGAATTTTGAACTAATTTGGTAAATATTAATACAGATTGTTCAAAAATTCATATCAAAAATGAAATTAAGAAAACCGACAAAAGTCAATTTTTTCAAATGGAACCTCTTAAATTGTATAAGTTACACTTATTTAGTGATAAAAATAAGCGCAAATTTTTATCAGGCTCTATATCTCTAAAATATTCAGTTTTTGAAATATTGCCAAATGAACAATTTACATAAGGTAATTTTAATTCAGATTTTCAATTTGAATACATTAAGGTAGCTATGACTACAATGAAAAACAAAAACTGTCATTATGACGCTGATACCAGTTAGAAATTATCAATAACAATGCCGGGGCATTATTTATGTGCAATGTGATAAACAAATATCAAGAACATGTGACACATTTTCCAATCGCTTGCCTCAGAAACGGAAACCATCACAATATGCCATTAAACATATTATTGAAAATTTAAAGAAATTTGGATCTGTTTAAGTAGTAGTAGAAAGAAATAAACCTCTCTTTAACCAAGAATATTGAAATTGGATAGAGTATTCCAAGAACTATTGATATCTTAAATTACCAGTGTATTCAATTCAAAAAAAGGAAAACACTTAATTCACAAAATTAAAAAAAACCTTTTTTTTTAGTGAATGTTCGAACTGACGCTTCTAAGCAACATTTGTTCATTAGTCTTCTATTGAAAGACGTCTCAAATTTGCAAATTTATTTCACATTCGCTGCATATAATCTTCCATAGTTGTTAAGGGCGTATGACATAATTATGTAATTTAATTGTGCCCCAAATGAAGCAATCAATCACAGAATGATCTAGAGAGCGTGGTGGCCAGAGAAATTGACTATCCATCGAATTTCGAAAGCGTTTCTTAAAAAAATTATGTGGATAAAATTTTTTTCTGAATCAGCTGGTGCTAAGTTTTCTAAATAGTTGGCTTTCAAATCACGAAATATGTTCAAATAGCCGTCACCTGCATAGATTATAAGAACATTTTACGTAAAGAATAATTCAAATTCCCAACTTACCATTTGAATTTTAATGATAAAATTCCAATGTCACAACGCTATCATTTCTTATTGCGCAACAAACACTGAAATTACAAGATTCTTGAAATTTTTGTTATCTAAACGTATGCTCATTTTTTAAACTCTACTAATGCGAATTATGTCTATTTAACGAAAGATTTTATGTAAATTTCGATTCATCCTTCCAAATGATATTCCGAAAGATTATTGTTTTCTTGCCTCCTCGGTAAAATAAATTCCCAGAATGCCACTCATCTTGCAAAGTCAGCTTCTTTCAAATACTGTACTATTGATAACGCGTATGGGTGAAATTTATGGTTATGTTATATTCTGTGAATTGTTGATTTTGATGAACCTGCCTCTACCGCAGGTTGTCTTATAGACATTGTTGGATTTACCGCATAAATCCCAAAATGGCTGTTTCTATGTTCTCATTGTTAATAAGAGGTTTATTTCTTTCAACTACTGCTTCAACAGATCCAAATTTCTTAAAACTTTCAATATGTTTAACGGAATATTGTAATGGTTTCCGCTTCTGAGGAAATCGATTTGCAAATTTGTAACATGCTTGCTATTTCTTTATCACATTGTCCATAAATGATGAATAAATTTAAATTATCTTCATTTAAATGATGTAAGGGTCCCGGCTTTGTTATTAATAATTTTTAACTGATATTAGCCTTATAATGACATTCTTTGGATTTCATTGCTATCATAGCTACTTAAAATTTGTAATAAAATTACGGTATGCAAATTATTCAGTTGGGAATACTTCGAAAAATAAAAATTCTATAGATAAACAACCTCATACAAATTTATCTTAATATCTATTGCTTAACAATATTAACTTATAAAATTCATGAGGTTCCATTTAAACACTTGAGTTTTGACACTTTTCGTAATATCATGTTTGATTTGAATTTTTGAACATCATCATCTCTGGCGTTACAACCCTAGTTGGGTCCTAGCCTGCTGAAGGATCTTCCTCCATTCTTGCCTCCCTTGTGCCTTGGCTTAATTTCTTTATTGAAAGAAATTTCAATATTTCGAAAGTTTCGAAAAAGCCACGAATGTCGTGGCGAAACCTCAACTTTTTAATAAAATCGAGTTTTTTAAGATTCACTAAGCCTGTTATTGCTAATAATTATCAAAAATTTAAAAATAGTTCACAGGCAACAACAATTCAAATAAATAATTATATGATGAACAAAACTAAATTTGGATTTACTACGTTGATTATCACAAAATATTTTGAAAAATATAACACTGCGATTGCAATTTCGGGATGATGGTCTAGTGACCGAAATTGCAATCGCAGTGTTATATTTTTCAAAATATTTTGTGATAATCAACGTAGTAAATCCAAATTCAGTTTTGTTCATCATGTTAAATTATCACGTAGTAACGACGGATTCCATCAACTATTTAAATAATTATATATATACAGGGTTTCCCAAATTCGATGGCCTATTAGAAGTATCTAGAGAACGAAAAAAGTTAACGACTCGAAATTCGGGCTACACGTATAAGAGGTTATGATCTACACTTGGAAAATATTATCATCATTGCAACGTTGCCAGATCTACGAGTAACTTATGCTCACTTTGTTTTTTCAAATGGCACATCATGTATATTTCAATATTTTTGTATTTTGTGGAACATTTTGAAACTTTTTTATAGACCATATGACATACCTATCTTGGGCCATTTCCACAATAAAAATTATTTTTAGAAAAATTTGGCGGCAAACACCTCCGAATTAAAAATTTATTTTTTCTCAACTATCACAGCTAGAGCCCTGAAATTTATGTTAGATAATCATATAAGGTTAGGTCAACATAATAAATTATGAGAGTCAAGGTACCTCATACAGGGTATTCACAAAATAATATTCTTTGGGTAGAACATAAAATTGAAATTTATGCATTGATTTCAAATGGGACACCCTATATTTTATACCAGCAATCAATGGAAGAACAAATTCCTCAACTGAAAGTATGACATAATATAATAGCTTTTTCTAGTGATTCAAGACTTATGGGCAAAAAACTAGAAAAACTCAATTAGAACAAACATAACTTTTCATTCTAGGCCTGAGGGCTATCATGGCAACGCAAATAAATGTCACCAGTTTGCTCACGTTTAACCTCAAACTTTGCCACATGTCAGGCTTTCAAAAAAAATACAGACTCTAACCAAAAAGTGAAATAATAATAATAATAACTAGGTATGCAATGCAAGCTGCTGTTTTCAAATATTGAGCGAAGCAAGCATTTTTTTAACTGAATTTGAGATTTTCAAAAATAAAAGTCATGTCGTCCTTAACCAACATGTATGTTCCGAATCTGCGCCCTGCCTGAATGCGGACATGTCTAGGATACAAACACCTGTGTTTATGTCATAACAGAGGAGCATAGACCCACATATGTGCGGACATGTATTGAACATGTTAATCGCAGATTCGGAACGGCCGTTTGTGTCACTAAAATTCAAACGGCAATCATTAGCATACATGTTGGTTAAGGACGACATAACTTTTATTTTTGAAAATACCAAATTCTTTAACAAAAATGCTTGCTTCGCTCACTATTTGCAAACAGCAGCTTGCATTGCATACCTAGTTATTATTATTATTATTTCACTTTTTGGTTAGAGTTTGTATTTTTTTGAATGCCTGATATATGCCAAAATTCGAGGTTAAACGTGAGCAAACCGGTGACATTTATTTGCGTTGCCATGATAGCCCTCCGGCCTAGAATGAAAAGTTATGTTTGTTCTAATTGGGTTTTTCTAGTTTTTTGCCCATAAGTCTTGAACCGCTTGAGATAGGTATTATATTCTACTTTCAGTTGAGGAATTTGTTCTTCCTTTGAATGCTGCTCTAAAATATAGGGTGTCCCATTCGAAATTAATGCATAAATTTTACATTTATGTTTTACCCAGAGAATATTATTCTGTGAACCTTGACTCTCATAATTTATTATGTTATCCCAACTTAATATGATTTTCTACCAAAAATTTCAGGGCTCTAGCTGTGATAGTTGGAAAAAAATAAATTTTTAATACGGAGATGTTTGTTGCCAAATTTTTCAAAAAATAATTTTTATTTGGAAAATGGCTCAAGATATGTATGTCATATGGTCCATAAAAAAGTTTCAAAATTTTCCAGAGAATCAAAAATATTAAAATATACATGGTGCTATTTGAAAAAACAAAGTGAGTTTGAGTTACTTGTAGATCTGGCAATGCTGCAATGATGATAACATTTTCGAAGAGTAGATCATAACCTCTTATACGTGTAGCCCAAATTTCAAGGTGCTAACTCCTTTCGTTCTCCAGATACTTTTAATAGGCCATCGAATTTGGGGAACCCTGTATATATATATATATATATATATATATATATATATAATATATATATATATATATATATATATATATATATATATATATATATATATATATATATATATATATATATATATATATATATATATATATATATATAATATATATATATATATATATATATATATATATATATAATATATATATATATTTATATATATATATATATATATATATATATATATATATATATTCTAAATATATAATTTATTATCTTTCAAACCAATTAATTGAGGCGTATGTATGCCAGTACGAAACAATATTATTTATTTAAATAATTCTTTTCTTGAATGATATATTTGGAATCATTCTACATGGGACACCTTGTACTTCGGTAGAAACTCATCATTTGAAAAATAATGCATTGAGAAAGTGATAAGTTGCGACATCTACATAGTAGATTCAAAGGGAATGCCGTAAAGTCGATCATTTTGACTCTTTCATGGTTGCGGCTACATCGTGTGACTTTTCGCTATACTGTAGTTACCACATTGGTATAAAATCGAGGCATATGCTCATATTCAGAAATGTAATCCTTTTTTGTTCCTCAACTCCTGTAGTTTTTTATATTAGCTCCTGGAGTTTTCATTCAGAAATAAGATTCTGGGGTTTTTCTTTAAAAACTCCTGTTTTTTTTTGTACTTCCCAAGTCCTAGGGGTTTTGCGCTTCTTGGTGCATTCGATATTCGAGAAAAATTTATAGTGTAATGGAGAAACAGAAAACTCTATTTGCCTTCACAATATTATTACGACTCAAGTTCTTATCTCTTCAATTTTAAAATTTGAAATGCAAGCGACGCTATGCATTCTTGACTTCGATCAATTTTTATCAACGAAGGTAGGTAACTCTGAAAGAGGGTATGGAATTAGTAAGGGAGATTTTTCCGACATATATCTGCAAGCTCTTTGAAATTTGTCTAACTGGAAGCTACTTTGTCTGAAGAGGGAACTTCTACAAGCAGGTCAACGGAGTGGCAATGGGAAGTCCACTCAGCCCTGTAATAGTGAACCTTTCCATGGAACTTTTCGAGAAGAAAGCCATCAAGTAGTCGAATCACAAGTCAACAACATGATACCGATACGTGGATGATACCTTCGTGATTTGGAGTCATGGTATGAACAAGATCAACGATTTTCTGCGGCACCTAAACAGTCAACATTTCAACAAGGTAATAGGCTGGGCTATACAGTGTCCAGAAAGCCAACGCACATGGACAGATATCTGCATGCTATATCTAACCATCAACAGCGTCAAAAATATGGATTCTTTAGAACCCTGGTAGAACGAGCGGGAAGGATTTGCGAACCGGATAAACTGCAGGCGGAACGGGAACACCTGAAGACTGGGTTCGAAGCAAATGGCTAAAGCAGGAGAGAGATCGAGAGATCAATATGCGTGAGATCACTAAGACAAAGGGAAAACGAACAACGACCCACCTTCTCTTGTGCATACCTTGTTTTTTAACCGAGGGTTACAGACAGGATATGGAGAGTTCTGAGGAGACACAACATCGGAAAAATTTTTCAAACCAACAAAGAAAATTCATTAGACCACCAGATCCGCGAAAGATAAGAGGGACCTAATTTCTTCTGCAGGAGTCTATCGCATACCCTGTACGGCAAAGTATACATCGGGACTACCAACAGATCAATGGAAACGAGGCTCAAGGAACATAAGGCAAGCTGTCGGCTAGGACAGTTTGAAAATTCTGCGATAGCCGAACACGCACTACGCAACGGGGACCACAGGATATATTTTGAGAACTGTAGGATACTAGCCTCAGTCAAGCTATCACAGCAGGCTGATCAAGGAGGCAATCGAGATCCACAAGCATCCGGATAATTTAAAAAAAAGAAGAAACCCTCAGGCCCAATCAGATATTGAATCCAATTCTTAGACGCACACGAGCAATGCCAACGGATATCCTGAAGTCGACCGAAGCAGAACAAGCCATGCTCCCTCCTACTCAACGGTATAAATACAACATGCGCTCAAGAATTTGTCCATTTACATCCAGAATCGGAGATTGAATGACCTCTGAAGGAGCTTGCCAATCTTGCTAGCGAAACGTTAAGAAGAAATTCCAACCGACGACGGCCCGAAAACCCGAACCAGGACAATAGTAGTTCAAGAAGGTAGCTGTTGGAGTTCTTGTGATGCGAAAATTCTGGCTTCAAGAGGTTTGGAAGGGTGGATAGTGGGGCGAGCGGTGACAGGTGCACACAATAGAAGCGATTGAGAGCCGTCTAGCCGACCCTAGTTGGTAGAATAAAGACGGGCGGATCTATGTATCTATACGTGTAGCTCGTGTAGTAGATATGCACTATGAGTACTGTATCCAAAACGACTGACGGCGTTTTGGATACAGTACGGAACCGTACGAAAAAAATTAATAGGATTATTTTTTAGAATATTTACTCTACTTTAATTTTGTCTACTACCAATTTTACTCAAAACTCAATTTTCCTTGAGATATTCAGAAAAAACTGAAAAAAAAAGCTTCAAATTGCTCCGCCTTCCCTCGCACACCCCTTCCTACCGTCGGGGTTTTTTGGTTAATAATTGTACAAGGCACTCCATTGAACAACTGTTCCACATTTCAACTTCCCGCAAATTTTTTTCCCCTATTTGCAATTATTTTGGCTAAATTGACATGAAAAAATAGATGAACTAAATTACAATATCGTTCTTTGAGGCAATACTGCATTGACAGATTTTTCCATTTTCATAAAACGATAGATCTCTCGAAATATGTACATATATTGCATAAACCAGGTTGTGCACTCAGATATCTCTTGAAAGGGTTATTTTTGTATTTCCGAAAAGGTTCGAATGTAATCTTAAGTAAATTTTATTTTGGATTTTATATTTTTTTTCAGTGTGCTACATCGAATGGTTTCCATTGGCAAGCCATCTCTTCCTGCTATCAGGGAAATCGTGGAAACGAGTTGCTTGCATCCTATGGAGACAGAACGCACAGCTTGAATCCAAGATTGAGAGTTGTACCAACTATAATATTTAATGACGTTTTTGATCAAAGATTGCAGAATGAGAGCTTGGACGATTTTTTGAAAGCTGCCTGTTCAAAAATTTCTCAGCCGAAGTCAAATGTTTGCAACAACTACCCAAGTATTTAAAAGAACAAGTCTTGAATAATGCAGTTCGAATTTCATAAGTGTTCTCCTTTTTAAAATGTTACCCTTTTACTCAGTGATTGTGTTGTTTACCCTAATTTGCATTGAATAAATGACTTTCAATAAATCAGATTTATGAACCGCATCTTGTTTTATATCTGGAAAATATTTGATATTCTATGATTAACACTAGAATGTCTAGCTGGTAAAAAATCAATAAAAATAAAAAATAGCAGATGTAGAAATCATAGGATTTTAGATTTTTTTTAATTTTATTGGTTAAATAATCATAATTAGAAAGATATAAATTGATGAAGGATTATTCCATTTTTGGAATAATAGAATTAATAGAAATAAGAAAAATTATTTTAATGACATTTCCATATCTCCCCATTGAGAAATTCATAATTATTGAAAATTAAATGATAAAAAAAATTTGATATTGAAATTACCTGAATTTACAAAAATAGTTGTGTTTGAGAATATTGAATCAGGTTTTTTCCAATCTCTTCTATATATTTTAAATAAGAACAAGAAGGAAATGTGAAGCATATTATTTTTAATATGTTGGTGAAATAATCAGAATATGAAGAACACAAGGAATTGAAAACTTGGATTTGGAAAAAGAGAAGAAATGAAGAACCTTCTAGATGTATTTAAATTGGGGAAAATGAGACACATGAAAATAAAAGTGCTGTTGAACGATTCGAATTTTTATATACTAAAACATTTTCAATTTAAAATAAGAGGAATAAAATATTTGTATGCTTTCAGACTTTTTCAATTCCGAAGTAAATTCGCTTTTCTGATGAATTCCGTTTAGTGAAATTCATACCTATCTGAAAAAAGCTATCATTGCAGTTTTGACGATAAAGATATTTACTCAATGAGTGATTCATAGTGATATTTTCTGAATTCAGTTAATAATCTTCTTGCATTTTGTGAAATTCTCACAAATATGCTTCGAGTTGTACAAAATAAATAGAAGAGAGTCGACTCAGTAATTGAATTTCGTGCCTCTAAATAATTTTTTTTATTAGATGATATTTCATTATTGGCCTCAGTTTTTTCTTTTGGTGAACATCTTCAACCGTTAGAACACATCGTGACAATACGGTATGGTTCGCGCTATGCTGTTTTCGTTTCCGTGGTTGTGAGTTCGACTCTCGCCATCCTTGAGTACCCTTGAGTGTTGTATATTTCCATGACATGACATAAGTGATTTTTAAAAATATGTGTGCTGATTACATGATGTTTACAAGCCCAAGACCGTTAGAAACGAGCGCTAAACAGTAGGGTCACCGAGTTAAAAAAAAAGCTATCTTATTTTCAACAGTATAATCCAACCATTTCCTCTACTCGTATTTTGTATATTCATAAATATCTGTCTTATTTGATGACGATATGTCAATATTATGTAATTCTATGTATTCGGAATTTTTTTTATGCATAAAGTAGGCACATCAAATGAACTGATCTGAAAACTGACAGCTATGCGTAAACCAGTAATCTTTGATCAAAGAAATATTTTGGTAGAAATATCAAGAAATAAAAGTTTCAAGTATCAAACCTCTTGGCATATTTACCCACTGATTGGTGTATATGCATACCCCTAACGAATTGACTCACCCCTCGTACCATTTCAATTACTCACAATCTCTCTTGCTCTCTGAAAAATCTAATGCGGGATTATAGGGTAACATACGAGGAACCTATAGGGCTAAGTGTCTGGTTTCTGCCCTTAACAGCAGGGTTTTCAATCCTATGGCACACCCGTGTGAGCTGTAGACCAAGCACACCTATAAACGTCCATAGCAAAAACTTCATGATAAAGTATCATTATTCCAGGGAATTTCGTCTTATAACAGAAAAAAATTGATCATAAGAGAGGAATAAAATAAGCTTTAAAAAATTAAAATCCCACAACTGGGTGCAGAGATACACTAAAGGAATCAATTAAACGATTTGGCGGCCATTTTCCAATATGGCGACCAAACGACCAAGATTTGGATTATGTAACCAATTAATTTGATTTATTGCTTCAAGAAATATTGAGATGAAAGATGTTGACAATTATATCTAACAATAAGGAGATCATCGAAGTAGGTACAAATTAAATTATGTATGAATTGTGACATAATTATGCGTGTTCACGATTTTTATTGAATATTGTTTGTTCCAGTTTATTCGCACTACCGATGAATTTCTGTCGATTAGAAAAAAAAAATTGAATATTTGCTCTCATTCCAACCGAATCATCCCATGAGTAGTATTTTGCTGGCGTGTGATGCCATATTTGTTCTCGGCCAGGTTACCATGGAAAGAAATTCCAAAGAGATGTCATTATTCGAAAAATTATTATATATAGTAACACAATCATGCCAGGTCGTTTGAATTATACATATATATATATATATATATATATATATATATATATATATATATATATATATATATATATATATATATATATATATATATATATATATATTACCTGAATTTGTTTATCATTTATGGAGAGTGCAATAAAGTGATAACAAGAATATGTGATATTTTTGCTGCTCGGTATCCTCAAAAAACCAAGCTATCACCAAATAGGTACCATTAAAAATATAATACAAAATTTTATAAATGTTGGATCTGTCAAACGCAATACGCAGAAAATTAAACCATACCTATTTGGTGATGGCTTGGTTTTTTGCGTATACCGAGCAGCAAAAATATCACATATATAATAAACAAATTCAGGTAATCTTCGTTTGTATAATTCAAACGACTTGGCATGATTGTGTTACTATATATAATAGTTTTTTGAATAATGACCTGGCCGAGAACAAATATGGCATCACACGCCTACTATTACAAAATTTCAGGAAATCATTTTTTTTAACCAGAAACCATTAATTTGCAAATATTTCGAAAACTATAACAATTAGGAATAGGCGACCTCATCGAAAGTAGCCCTTATTTTTGAAACTGAATCGAATAAAATAATAAAAGTTGTAGGTATTCATTTGAAAAAATGGTCTTTTTGTAGTTTTTAAACATCCATTTTTGTAATACTTTCCTAGTTTAGTTTTTAAACATCCATTTTTGTAATACTTCCTGAGTATATTAAATGTCAAAATACTATTCATCTTACGCTAAAACAGAAACACCTCTATTAGGAAATTTATCTTTATTGGGCAGTAATACCGTTTGTTTTGAAGAAAAATATGATTATTACTCGATCTGCATAAGTAATTTTTGACAAATAAATTCAAATATTTTCGAAACAGTTGAAGATAGGTATAAGACATTATATATAAAATATATCTAGAATTTTGTGAAGAATCGAAAAATGTAATAATATACAGGGTGTCCCATTTGAAATAAGCAAGCTGATACCTACTTTCGGTATAACCGGAAGTGCCATCACCTTGAAAATAGCCGGATGCCCGCTAACGACATTAGTACACAGCCAAATTTTCAGGTATTTCCTATGTTTAGTTTTCCATATATTCATCGATGCATTTCCTGGTGGTACACCCTGTATATATATATATATATATATATATATATATATATATATATATATATATATATATATATATATATATATATTTATATCTATATACATATATATAATATATAATATATATATATATATAATATATATATATATATATATATAAATTTTATATATATATACATATATAATAATATATATATATATATATATATATATATATATATATATATATATATATATATATATATAAATATATATATATATATATATATATATATATATATATATATATATATATAATATATATATATATATATATATATATATATATATATATATATATATATATATATATATATATATATATATATATATAAATATATATATATATATATATATATATATATATATATATATATATATATATATCTATTTAAATCTTCACATGTATATATATTCATATATACCTACTATTGTAGATAAAAGCATATTTATGGAAATATTACTATTCACTATTTATAGAAAATACCTACAATCTAACATTGTAAAATAGCTCAGCCCAAATTATCATCTTCGG
>JARQZK010005198.1:5000-117500 GCA_030704885.1 Cynegetis impunctata
TCAATACGCAGTAAACATGCAAAATTCACGGATTCTATTGGCTTATTCGAACATGAGTTATATAATCATTATCACGTCCATCTTCAACAAGAGCAACAGCTTTTCCGCAATTTTCCGCACTTAAAACCATGGCTGGAGATCTTTTAGGAATTTCGCTGCCAAACTGACATTAAGGCAACAACGAGGAGAGCCACCTCTTCAAAATATTTCTTAAAATAAACCGTTGATGACAAGTTCATTTGGTTCTTAAAAATGAATTAGTGCACTTAAAGGCTGAACCAAAAATCAAATTGTGGGAATGGTCTTTAAAAAAATTGGTATTTTGAAAGAATTTGATCTCGAAATTATTCCACAGGATATAAAATTAGGGATCAACAAACTTCTAATTAACCCTGTATAATGACTAACAAGCCAGCATTTAACAGAAGACTGAATGTGTAAGTTGAAATTAATAAATTTATCTACAGTTTTCTGAATATATATAAAATATATATATATATATATATATATATATATATATATATATATATATATATATAGGGATGAAGCGCTAACTGAGAAAAGGACATAATAAATCTGGGAAAAGCTCTAGAGGGGTACATTTTTCAAAGTCTCAATGTTTCAAATTGAAAATCAAATATCGAATGAAAATGAAAATCACGTATCCTGCCACATCTATCAACAAAGCAAATATCAAGAAAAATTATATCTAACTTTAGTTTTCGGAAAAACTGTTAGGGAGATTGAAATATTACCGTACAATTTGTGTATAATGCAATTGATATTATTATTTCATGAAAATCTAAAACAGTTACTTGAATTCGCATCACATAGGAAATACATGTACTATATATAGAGAAAGAAACCAATGGCAATAATTTAACTCAAGATAGTATATTTCATTATTTATAAAACTGTATTTTAGAATAATTTTCTCATTAACTCATTGACTATCCACTTTCCGGAGCAGCGGAACTTTGGCCATAGACAAGCCACTGTTCTCCTCCTACAGGACGCAGGTGCCCACTGGTTCACCGGGAGGACCCTATGCGGAGTGTGTTATCTATAAATTGTTGGTAATTTATTATCAACAATATACGGATCGACCCACTCCTCGGACTGTGATAATTTTAGGAATTGAATATTTTCAGCGCAATGCTTATTACTGATTAAAGGTATCTCAATTTGTTCATCACAATCTTACTCTTGCTATTGGCAAGTACAATTTTTCTACGACCAGAAACGTCTGGGGGGTCAGGCCCCCTGGCCCCCCCGCTAGCTACGCCACTGGTCACATATACAACGAAATTTATTTTTTCTACACCCGTACTATAATAATACACTTATATGCTATAATCCGTTTCATAATAAGATTCATTAGATACAGATTTTCCATAACGATACAGATTTTAATCAATAGAAACCCATAATTTGTCAACCAAGCATGCTGTACATTTGACGTTTGTCCTAGATTCCTATCTAATTGTTTTATTTGAGAAAATCAGTAGGTATTCAATTTTCGTAGTATATAGCTAAACTTCGATAATTATTTTATCAAAATGTCTGATATCAGCGTTATAGAAGAATTACCATCGTCTCCTCCATACATATCAGAGAAAGAAGAAAATGCAATACAAAATATTGTACCCCAAAAATCTAACAAAGTATCCGAAAAACTATATCAACGGTTTATGGACAGGAGAAATACAAATATCTCGACATTCTCCGAAAATGTTTTGATTGTTTATTTTCGAGAATTGATGGAAACAATGTAGTATATGGACACATTATTCAATAATAAAATCGTTGGAAAATATTAACCATAATATACCTAGAAATTTCTAAATATAAGAAGCAACCAGTTTTATTGAAGCAAAAGTCCGTAGAATAGAAAAAAATCAAAAGTATTTTCACCTGAACAAATAGAAACGTTTATCGACGAAGCACCCGATGAACAGTTTTTATTTATAAAAGTAAGTATCGAACATTGCATTATTGAAATTTTGTCACGAATGGAAAATGTCTTTCCATTCGACTCATGCATAATATATTTCGGGTGTAGAAAAAATAACGTTTGCGACTCTCATGTAACTTGCATAAACCATACCCGTTAATGCTCGGATGCATGATCGTCGCATAATATACTATTATTTAAGGAACAAATTCAAACTTTATCGTCGTATGTACAGGAATACAGATTATGTAGTGTCAACCGGAATAGTGATTTAAGTAACAAGTCTGCAAATTTTTATATTTTTGTAGTAGACAAGATTCCTGTAAGCGAGTCCTGGAAGTCTGCAAGTTCTGGAGGTCTTCTAGTCGAAAAAAACAGGTAGTATTGCGAACACTATTTACAATTCAATAGTTTTTAATATTTATTTAATAATTTTAGAAAAATATTAGGGACATTCTAATTCTTATTAATATTTATATTGAAATGTAAACAGTTGCTAATATCAAGGGTTTCAATTTGATTGAAATAGATACTTTGTTGAAATTACCTTTTTTTATCGTCTGCTTCAATACTAAATTTATTGTTCTGCTCACTGTTGAAGACTAATATAATAATTTATTATTGAGATCTGACATTCCAGGTGGCGTACTGTGGTGACCAGATGGATGTGGTTTTTATTTCCAAAGTTAACATATGTAATTGCATATACAAATTTCTGATTTATTACAAATTACGGGGCAAAAGGTGGTAAATGGAAAATATTTTGTAGAGAGAGAGAGAGAAAATTATTTCGGAGAATAGGAAAAGATTGATTTATTGAAGGTATGGAAAATCAATTTGAAGAAGAATCACACAACTCCGATAATGACGCTGTCTTCTATGCATTTCACAAAAAAAAGTACATTCTTTCAGGTTCCTGATTGAAATTTAGGTTAGTTTTCTTTATTAATGAAAATTCAAGATGCTGCCGCCAAAGGGAGAGTTTTGAAGTAAAATGCCGTTTCTACATGTGATTTCTGAAAGCTTATGATAAGAAAAGGAATTTGAAAGGAAACCGAGCACGTTCATAAGAAGAATTATCGAGACGTTAAATCTGATACTTTAGTGAATACTCAAGATATCAAAAAATATCGCCCACCAAACCATACAGGATTTAGCGAAGATGTTTTCAGAGAAAGAGACCAATTTCAATTTCATAAAGAAAGTCTGTCGGCGGAAGTCTCAAATGTTTGGGAGGTGAATACTGAAACTCAAATGGACGAAAGTAGTTTCACAAAAAAAATTAGTGAGTCTTGTATCAAGAAATTCCAGGATACTGAAGATACTTCAACTTTCCTGCTTTTTGTCGATTGATGAATATATGAAACACTTTCTTTTTTTATTATATTATTAAGTAATTACTTGCACTTCAGTATCCTGGAATTTCTTGATACAAGACTCACTAATGTTTTTTGGCCTCGACTTATCTTCATTTTTCTCATATTGTATGATGAATTTGAATCTTTCCAACTTATCACCTTGTCTGTATTTTCTTGGGAGTAAGTTCTCTCCTGCATATCACTTCGCACTTTCACTTGAAACTGACATTGTTATGAAAAACTCAAAAAAAACTCTAAAAATCTCCCTTCTTGTAAGTTAGTTTTGAAGCGCCATAGATCCCAAAAACTATGATAACTTTCAAAAAGCAAAACGTCAACTTAACTATTTCAATTTAAATTCTTTCAGTCATTATTCCGTTGCCTTGGTTATGATCAACTTCATATAATCCTTTCTGGCCTAGTCTGGAAAGCACGTACTGGAAGAGTGCTAGTTCCTCAATGAAGAAGTGTATCGGAAGTGAACAGCTGACAAAAAAGTATTGTTCCGATAATTTGTTATGAAGAAACAAGAGAGCATTAAAAAATATAAATACAAGTTAACTAAAGAATTTTGTGTTGAAAATATAGGCTTGCGAGATTCCTGAGGTTTTAAATCACAAAAATAACCAATGAAACTATTTTTTGCTAAAAAAAATTTACTGACATGCCAATTCAGCTATACTTTTTGTTGGGAACAAACAGATATCGATTAAACAAAAAACTAGAAATTGAGGACAGGAAAATAAATTTCAATCCTACATAGTACAAATCAACCATTATACAATGGAACTGTAAGCAATTAAACGCTCGTGCCTCGTCAAAAAATAATTCTGCAACCGTGGTATGAGCAGGCATGCATTCCTACATTATTGATTTTTCAGATACATGCATTTTCCATTTAATTTATTTATCTACTAATTTCAATTTTATTTTTCAGCTAAATTTATAATCCTTGTTGTGTAAACTTTATATTGTGCTATTTATCAGGTTCAACTTTGCCACTATATTTTATAGACAATAGAAGTACAGAAATTTGAATAATAAGACATATAACAGTCCTTTTCAACAAGACAATTTATTTATTAGAGATCTCATAGGAAATAAACAATATTCTCACTATCTGGCCAGATTTAATGATTCATTGAAATTGACTGAATGTTACAAATAACTAAAGAAAGTTTTTTTTGGACAAGGTCGAAAAACGTGACAAATCTAAATGTATAAAAATATATACATATTGACGATTTGAGAATTTTGATAAACTGTTGACTATATTTACTTTGTATGAATATTGAATATCAAATTTCACTAATGAGCGAAATATTAATGTCATTATATATGCATTATTTCAATTTATTCGAAAAATGTATGCGTAAATAAAGATAAATATTCTGAATTATTATAATACAGCCTATTAAAATGTATCTTTTGTTTGCACTTTCCTTTCCCATAACAGCATGAATTTTTAAAACTAAGATAAAATATACTTTAAAGGTGATGATATCCCTATAAGAAATCCATAAGAAAATTACAAGTTCGACGAATTTTTAATGTTAACTATACCGCGTTATTTATACCACAAGTCATCAAACACATAAAACTAAATTAAGTACAATAGCTCTAATTCTATTCATATACTTTCTAGAGAGATTATGATCTCCATAAAGTAATGAAGTTTCAAGCTGGTACCTAGGTCATTTCTAGGATCTGGATTTTCGATTATCTATTCAAACTATGCATAGATTTAAAACCGAGTTCAGATTATTACCAACTTTCAATTCAGAGTATATTTTTAATTTGCTCTTTTCTTATATTTGGATAAACGGTTATTACAGGCCAAAATGCTTGCATATGATATTCAGTCTGAGCTTGATAATATTTCAAATAGTTTAGATAGGTACAATTAATATATAAATTATTTCATATAATGATTTAATGAAACATTGATGATGGAAATTTGTAATACAATGATACTTTCTATGAAGCTCAAAAAATTGTCAAGAAAGTATAATTTTTTCAAATCTCACCATAATTATAGGTCTTACCCTTTTTGCATTCAATTCATTCAAGGCTGTGATCACATATTGATAGAGGCAACCCTTGAGAAGTTTTCTAAGTATATTCACTTCATTCTGGTTGGCACAAGGATGATACAACATAACTATAGAACCGTGTTCCAAACTATGTAACCATCTTTGTTTTGGCACGAAACTATACTCTCCGTATTTAGGCCAAAGTGGCCGGTGATCACCGCTGAAAATAGTAAACAAATTAAACTTTCATTTAATGTATATTATCAAATGCAATTTTCAATAACTAAAAGGATTCTATACTAAATGATTTCTTTGTCCTATCCAAACTCCATTAACACAATATTCGACGAAACAGCAAATTTTAGAGAACATTACGTTAGTGTACATGCAGTTCGAATACCTACAGATATCTGCTTCAAACTAAAACAATAAGTCTCAATCCGCTTATCGATCATATTTTAAAAAACGGTCTACCTTAATATGATTACAAATGTCTGTCTCCACTAAATTTTTAGCCCTTCATATTCTAATGCTCAGCATGTTAGAAAACAGTATTACTCTTTAATGAAGGAACAAGTAAATGTAATCTTTTTTTTATAAACACCAATATAGCATTTATTTCGTGCTATTTGACTGAAACGTGACTTCACTTGAGGTATGTGAAACGTACTTCTAACTGTCATAAAGATTTGAGCAAGTTTATGTGATTTAGGTGACTATTTCACTCATTCCATTTTTAGTGAGAAAGTTTCCATAGCTACTCTCGTTTCACAGCGATAAAACATGCAAGCCGGAAAAAAGGAAAAAAAAGGAAACACACGTGTTTCATTCCTCCCTGAAGTATGTGTCAGGGAGGCGGGCAGCTTGAGTTTGGGATTAACTCCTTCAGCCAGATCAGAGGATACACTTGTATGTACAAGTGCATTAATGATAGGTGAGACGGGATATTTATGGAACATAGGAAGTGTGGGTAGGGTTCAGAGGATTAATACTGGCCCAGCATTCACCTTATAAGTTTGCAAGCAGTGACTTACATTACCATGAGGAAACCTCTGAGAAAAACTCATGGCAGACCAGCCGGCCCGGGCAAAACTTACTATGTTAGTATTTCAGCGATAATATTTTGACATTTCTCACATGAATCGTTATTTCCTTGACTTTCTGAAATGTGGCCATATTACTGTTAGACATATTTTCTCGTGAAATAGTCATGTCGAATACCACTCGAGATGAAATTTAAGCAGGTAAAATTTCTCTCTTGTAACATTCAAGTTTGTTGCGACAATTTCACTCATGACATTTTTTCCAAAATCACGAGCCGTCAGGCGAGTGATTTTGATACAAATGTCATTCGCGAAATCGCCTAAGCAACAAACTTTCATATTACAATCGAGTAATTTTGCCGGCAAAATTTCATCTCTAGTGGTATTATATATGACTATTTCACTCATTCCATTTTTAGTGAGAAAGTTTCCATAGCTACTCTCGTTTCACAGCGATAAAACATGCAAGCCGGCAAAACTTACTATGTTAGTATTTCAGCGACAATATTTTGACGTTTCTCACATGAATCGTTATTTCCTTGACTTTCTGAAATGTGACCATATTACTGTTAGACATATTTTCTCGTGAAATAGTCATGTCGAATACCACTCGAGATGAAATTTAAGCAGGTAAAATTTCTCTCTTGTAACATTCAAGTTTGTTGCTTAGACAATTTCGCTCATGACATTTTTTCCAAAATCACTCGCCTGACGGCTCGTGATTTTGATACAAATGTCATTCGCGAAATCGCCTAAGCAACAAACTTTCATATTACAATCGAGAAATTTTGCCGGCAAAATTTCATCTCTAGTGGTATTATATATGACTATTTCACTCATTCCATTTTTAGTGAGAAAGTTTCCATAGCTACTCTCGTTTGACAGCGATAAAACATGCAAGCCGGCAAAACTTACTATGTTAGTATTTCAGCGACAATATTTTGACGTTTCCCACATGAATCGTTATCTCCTTGACTTTCAGAAATGTGACCATATTACTGTTAGACATATTTTCTCGTGAAAAGTCATGTCGAATACCACTCGAGATGAAATTTAAGCAGGTAAAATTTCTCTCTTGTAACATTCAAGTTTGTTGCTTAGACAATTTCGCTCATGACATTTTTTCCATTTTGATACAAATGTCATTCGCGAAATCGTCTAAGCAACAAACTTTCATATTACAATCGAGAAATTTTTCCGGCAAAATTTCATCTCTAGTGGTATTATATATGACAATAAAATCAGTTCATTTGTGTGGCAATATACCCTTCGTGGAAGAAAAGTTAATAATAGAAATCATTGCTAATCCCCTAAGTATCATCATTGCCAATCCCTTCCAAAATAGCAGAGAAATTTTTGGTAGAATAAAAAGCACTAAATAAATGAAAAAGAAGGATGTTGTCTGTAACGCACTGAAAAGTACTAAATATTATAATTTATTTAAAATATTTTGTTTCTGTATATGCATTCTATACTTGACAAAATATTTCATATACACAATAAAGGCAAAAATATAAGATTCATATGGGTTCACGTAATTCTTCACAACTTGACACCATTCTCAAATTGCAGAAGAGACCAATTCTGAAAAAGAGGGCGCATTGCAAACATTATTTCAAGAAAAATAGAATTTTAATGCTTCCCGCTTTATATTTACTTGAATCTATGTCGTTAATTCATAAGTATCTTCATGCCGTCGTACCCATGGTGCCACAGCACGAGTATTCCACTAGATCTTCGGGACATCATGTTCACCTCCCTAATCCTTTCTTTGAATTAATAAAAAAGTCCATCATTTACAATGCTAAGAAACTGTACAATCACCTTCTAGATGAATTAAAATCTATAACTTCGTTGGCCAATTTTCGGAAACGTACAAAATTCTTGATATACTTCATTACTCTGTAGATGTCAACTATTCTGAGCATTGATTGGTCGATATGACCAAATTGAATAGCATTTTGTATATAATAATAATAACGGATCTTTGTTGTATGTATAGATACCAATGGATAACGACCTTGGGTACTTCAGCCTATTTCCTATATATTTTGCATCGAAATGAGGATTTGATGTGTTTTTGGTACTAATGTTTTACATTAGGACTATTTTTAGTTCTTATATTTTTCGCTTTGTCAATAAATTGTGTAATTTCAAAGGCAATGAAGATTATTTTGATTTAATTTGATTATTCAATATATTATGTGCTATCAATAAACTTGTCATTTCTTAGCGTTGAGGGATTATGCCAAAACCGTGGGGCGGTTCTTGCGTTCCTTTGAGACGCAAACTTTCAATTCATTACGACAAAGCGACCAAGAAGAAAACTTTTATTTTATAAAAAGACTGTTCTTATATGATTTAGTTTGCAGGAATCTTTACAATAATCAGCATCTTTTGATCGATATAATAATCTCAACCTATCCTTGTCCTCCTTTGTTCTTTTTCTTTCCGGCGGGCACAGTAGAGAAGCAGTAGCTCTCACTGCAGCAACCACCTCTTCTAGAGAACAGTCCACGTCTAGGTGCTCACCGATGATATTTTTCATGGCGGCTAGGTCTTCAGCCTTGAGTCGTGTCTTAAGTCGTGCGGTCTTCATGTTTGGGTTTCTCACTGCAGCCTCAAATGCGTCCCTTCTATTGTCGACTTGTTCTAGAGCATCTCTCACTTGTTCTGTTATTTGCCTGTTGGAGTGTAAAGCATTGTCGATTCTGGCTAGAGCAACTATCACCTGCTCCATATCCGGTGCTATGTATTGTTCATCTCGCGTCCCAGGCGTTGGAGGCTAGGCATTTTCGGCATCTCTCACCTCCCTCTCATTCAGGCTGAAGCCTGTTCTTCTCTTCCTTGGTTCATCAGAAGTTGCTGTTGGTTTGGAGCATTTCTCACCTTCAGCTTATTCTTGTGTCCTTTCTGGCATTCGAAACTGCTGTAAGATTCCCCTCCTCTTGAGATGACTAACCTGGTCTCGTAGGTTCTGCTGCGTCATAAGTTGAGATCTGGGTGATTTTTGCACCACAGACCATGCAGCCTATTCATATATCCTCGTTTTTCTGGTCTTTATCTTCTATATAACACAGACAGTTGTTCATGTTGCGAGGGTGTCCACTTGTGGCGTCCCCTTTGTGCGGCCTTGTTTCTGTTGCCGGGACCTACTACGAATTGCTCTTGCGAGCGTTGATTCCCTATACGACCGACAACTTGTTTTGTCTCCTCCTGGATGTCCTGGTAGGAAGCTGTAGCTTCTTGTATGGCAGGCGCCCGCCTCCTCAGCATCCTGACGTTGGTGTCCCGCATTCTGTCACGTCCAGCGCCAACTCCAGGCGTGCCCTGGGGATCCCCAGGCAGCGGCTCTTTTCCGAGGCTTCGTAGATCGCGATCCATCATTGGTGGAGATTATTATTATTATTTATTTGAATAAGGACAATGTCCTATGATCCCCAACCCTCATTCACAAAAGAAGAATGACTAAAACCTATGGTAAAAAATGAAGAACTACGTTATAAGGAGAATACTAAAAAAAAAGCAGCAAAGCTCCATCAGCGCCCTATAAACGATCAAAATTGTTTGACAAACTTCACGTGTTCTTCAAGCAATGGCATAAACGATCAAACCAAAGATCACACAAATTTGTCAAATTCTTCCTTAGTTATGGTTTTCTCGTTGACGTGACGTGACGTGACGCGTTCCATGAAAAATGAGCAGTACGGATAAAGCATTTTTAGCGTTGACTCTAGCACGTTGTTTTAAGAAAAAAAAGAGCAGACGCTGGTCTAGAGAATGGTTTAAATTAAGAGAAAAGTTTACCCATGAAAATTTTTTACGCGAAATATTACGAACAGAACCAGAACTACTACGTCCTCGGATTGAAAAAATGGACACCATTATGCGCAAATCTATACCAGCTTCTCAAAGATTATCAATAACTTTGAGATACCTTGCTAGTGGCGCCGATTTTTAAGACCTCAAATTTCAAGCTTGCATTATACCTTGTACACTGAGCAACATTATCATTGAAACCTGCGCGAAACTACAAAATATTAGGTAAGGTTTATATTTGAAACTTACAAAACATTAAACTTAAAATGAGTAATAACTTTTCAAAAAATTCGGTGCTGTATTATCTTCATTTTCAGTAGTATTACTCTGTCTCCGTAAATTCATGTTCAGTATTGGAAGGTGAAGCGTTTGGAATTGGGGATGGAGTGTGAGAATTTGGAGATGGAGAGTATAAAATCTGAGGACTGGAAGATGTATTGTACGGATTGTGTTGCATATGGGACGGATTTATTATTACTGAATGTCTATGTAAATTTCCTTTTTCTGCTTCAAACAAAATATCATTAATAAACTTTTCAGCTAGTCTCTTTTGTTCTGCTGACATTCTTTCCAATTTAAATGCCCAGTTTCTGGCCATGAGGTTATATTCATTTTACGGTTTTTTAAAATGATCTGTTGCTAATTCATGTTGCAAATCTTCCTTTTATTTCTTTATTCATTGCCCTGAAGTTGATTGGTTGGTTTTTTTTTATGTTGACGGTTGTGATGATATTAAGATCTGCGATGATTCATCCCAGAAAAAGATAAACTTCCCCTAGTCATTGCATCCTATAATTATTTTTAAATTTCAGGTACCAAGAACACAAGAAGAATGGAACAGATTAGCTCGACTATTTGAAAATAAATGGAACTTTGATAATTGCGTTGGGGCTGTAGATGGAAAGCATATCAGTTTAATAAAACCTGAGCATTCCGGGTCCTATTACTATAATTACAAAGGAACATACAGCATAGTTTTCATGACCATAGCGAATGCAAATTATGAATTCATTATGGTTGACGTCGGTTCAAATGGCAGAGTGTCAGATGGAGGAGTCATTAAAAATTACTAAATTTTGGAATTTGTTTCAGAATAATCCATTGCAGATTCCAGAACCAGAAAATTTGTCATATAATAATGAAAAATACCCTTCGTATTTGTAAGCGATGAAGCCTTTAGGCTCCTCCCACATTTAATGAAACCTTACAACAAACAAGTATTAAATGATAACAGAAGGATTTTCAACTATCGTTTATCCCGCGCTCGGCGGGTTATTGAAAACGTATTTGGAATTCTTGCAAGTCGTTTTAAGATCCTACAAAAAACTATTAAATTATCTCCTATAAAAGCTAGAGTAGTTGTTATGGCTTGTTGTCATTTACACAATTTAATAATGAAACAAAAAAATTACATCCGATTTGGAGAAATAGACACAGAAGATTGAGTTTCTGGAACTATCATGCAGGGTACATGGAGAAAAGAGCCGATCCTGTTGAATATTGGATGCACTCGAGCTGGAAATAGTTGTACTCTAGCAAAACTAGTGAGAGATGATTTTTGTGCATATTTCAATACAACAGGTGCAATTCCATGGCAAAATAAATGTTTATAGTTAATTTTTTATCAATAAAAATACCTACCTGTTCTTCTATTATTGAAGTTATTCCTTTTCCTTCTTCCACTTGGTCTTGCAAAAACTCTAATTCTTAGTAGTACTATAATGAAGGTACGTAAACTTCATCTGTAGCAGAACCAGACAGCATTGATATTTTTACTTTAATATTATATTCGCGCTTAAAACTTGTTCGCATAATATTAATTTTCTTTTTCACATATTCTTCGGTAATGTCTCGCCGACACATTTTCAATAAATTTAACATTTTTGTTATTGCCGCGCTTCTCTTATTTTTATCCATATATTCTTGTGACTTTAATTTCCATAATACCGGTGAATCTCGATAAACAGAGATAAAATTCAATATGAACTGTTTTTCTGTAATTACATTTTTCTCCATTTTTACTTTCAAACCGTCGACTACGGTTTTGAATTTTGTTGTCAAAAATGCCTTCAATCCAATTTTTTTTTTTTTTAACTCGAGGGACCTACAGTTTAACGCCGGTTCCGAACGGCCAATGGGCTTGTAAACTATGTACATTACCCAACAATTTATCTTTATAATTAGAACCACTAAATTCCGGACATACTCAACACCCAAGAGCAAGGTGGGACCTCGAACCCACATCCTCGGCTTACAAGCGGTACGCCTTACCGCTGGTCTACCGAGGCCTCCTAATCCAATTTTTCATCAAACACTTCAAACAAGTGAATTGTTTGACAAACGCATCAAACAAAGCCATAGACTATCAGATAACTTGACAAACACCTAAAATTTGACAAACAAGTTTGATCGCGCTCGAGGTCATATTTTTCGCGCGAAATGCATCGCGTCGAGATGCGATTTTAACGGATTGAATTATATTTTGAAAAGTCACGCTTAAATAGCCAACCGAATTGAAAACTAGAAAATGATTAATTTTTTTTTATTTGATGGGAGAAAAAAGTTGAAACCAACGAAGGAGCGAAGCAGGTCTGCATGCGATTTGAATGGAATAGTCTCCGCACGAGGCAGAGCAACTGAGGAAAATGGTTGAAACTACCAGAAGGCACTTCTTCAACATGGGAGTCGCTGGAGATGCCAATATGTACCAGGAATAAATAAATATATATACATATATAGATATATATATATATATATATATATATATATATATATATATATATATATATTATATATATTATGTATATATATATATATATATATATATATATATATATATATATATATATATATATATTATATATATATATATATAACATGAAAATTTTTTCGAAAATCGTGGTCTAAGAGTTCTAAAACGGATAGAAAAACTACTTCCGCACCTGATTGTTTTTCTTCGATATAGTACAAACGTATGTATTTTATGGAATAAAATACGACATAAAACCAAAGAACTATGCTCTACTAAAATATCTGCTGCATGCGATATTGTTTTAAAGAATCCGTTGATAACTTACGTATGTTAACATACTTACTAAGTAGGTACAATCCTATTGTATGTTATAGATTCGTTCATACAATGGTGCAATGCCTGAAATATAAAGTATTCTCTAATACTTCAAGCAATTACATTTTTAAATTTCACATACCATATAATTTTTCGGAATATGATCTTCTTTGAGTATAGGATGAACTGTTCGATCTGGTTGAAAAGCGGCTCTATCATCGAAGCAAGTATAACTTCTCGAACCTAAATCGCCGTCTAACCCTTTAGGATCCTGAAAACAACAATAAAATATATAACATATCTGCAACTCCTACTCTATAATATAATTACATTGAACAGCAACATCAAGAAACATTTTTTCAGTTAGACCCAAAATTTCATTGAAGATTGAAGATATTTCGAGAAGTGAATTTAATCAGATTCGATAGTTTGATGAACAAAATAAGCTAGTTCCAGATTTGTTGGAGTTTTTACTGGTAAATAAGGCTGGAGGTTTTGAACAAGTGCTCTGGTAAAACATAGACCTTTGTAATCGAAACTAAGACGTTTTCTCCACTGCTGATCCTCGTAGTCAAGTATTATTTCCTAGGAATACTCCTAGATTTCAGTATTTCGGAGTATGTTTCAGAAGGGAACAAGAATTTGATGACTCACTACTGCTATAGTGAGAGTCCGATAGTCACGTGTCAAATTGAGAGCAATAGAACCAGCCCTTTGATTAAATTATTCTAATATTTTTGGTGATCGAATAAATTTCCTACTTTAAACATTTGAGTTAGTAAGATTTATCAGATATACAAGCAAATCCCTAGATTTTTCAGATTTAACAAATATAAAAATTCTATGCTATTTCCTAAAATTGGAGTCGCTAACCTTTCATAATGGTTAAATTTTTAGTCGTATTTTATGCCATAAAATACATACTATTGCAGTGTATTGAAGGAAAGCAGTGAGATTCGGGATAATTTTTTTAATCCGTTTTAGACCTGCTATACCACGATTTTCGAAAAAGATTTTCTTTCTGATATATACCTCTATATATAAATATATATATATATATATATATATATATATATTTATATATATATATATTTATATATATATATATATATATATATAGATATATATATATATATATATATATATATATATATATATATATATATATACATATGTATGGTATATTGAGTTGGGGTGGTGCCGTATACTCGCATCTGAGACCGCTTGATGTGAAGAAAATTTTGAAAGTAATTTATGGTAAAATAAGAACGTACCCTTCAAATACATTATTCTCGGAAACTGGCTTATTGGACACAAGACAATTATATATGCATCGAATTATAATATAATATACTTATAAAAACAAAAATGTCTTGGAAAAAGTGAGCCACAACTACAGCTCAAGATACAAAGAAAAAGGCAGTGTTGCTGTTCCAGTTTTGTATAAAAATATCAGTTCATATAAATGTTCAAAAAGTATATTATCCATCTAGGTAGAAATGGCACTAAACAACTTATTGAGAATTGAGAAAGGACCTTCTTCTCCTTTCACCCTTATTTGAAGAACTGGGTTGTTGTTCTGCTATATGAATATATGTATGCGTCATGATATAAAGGTGTAATGCCCATGCACAACAGAAATGTTTTAATGGGCGAATAACTTCTTGTTTATTTGGACGCAATTATTGAATAGAATCACTCAATGTAAAAAAATTGTATGTTTTTGCTGCTAATAAACATTATTATTATATATATATATATATATATATATATATATATATATATATATATATATATATATATATATATTATTAATATGTTTATTTAATTTAATTTAATATGATTTGATCTGACTCCTTTAACTTATCTCAGGGAAGGTTCTCTTTTTTAAAATTGACTCTAGTTATTTTATTATTCTTTGACTTTTCTAATTGAAAACTTTAATAAATTCAAGTATTTATAATTTTAACAAATTTATTAATACACAATTTACCCACATACAAATCTAATTTAAATACTAACAATAACAATAACTCTTTAACAAAATTTGATTATGGTACCTTTTAATAATTTTATATTTATCCCCCTTTAATGAATATATTTGCAAATATTTTTAATAGTCAAATTGGCCAATATAAACTTTTTTAAAAAGTCACAATTGATGATTTCACTTTTGGTTGTTCTCTCTTCTCTATGGGTCCAATAAATTCTACTTCTCCTTTAATCTGCTTTCTATGCTCGTTCTGCGACTCTCTGATATTCCTTTTTAACCTCACTAAATTTTTTATTATGACTTCAATTCACAAGAAAATTTCACAATTCTGCCACTTAAATCAACATTTACTTCACAAACAGGTATTATCTGCTTCCATATATCACTTATATCAATGATTTATTACAATTTTATAACTTTCAGCTTCTATTATACTTTATATTTTCTCCTGTACAATACGGAGGAATTAAAACAATTGAATGAGATATCAACCAACAATGATTCTTCGTTGACGACAAATTAGGAACTGGCTGAAGAAGTGTGCTCTACCATCTTTTATAACCTTTGTTATTTTCATAAATCACATCGCCTGAGTAGAACATTCTAGAAAATTGCGACTTCCTTTCTAATGAATTTAATAATATTTTAAATATTATAATAATAGGTAATTGAAATATTTTTACATCATTCAATTTTATTAAATATACAATAATTTTGGAAATCGATTTTTTCAATAATAACAGTTTCTTTCTAATAATTTAAAATTTTTTAAACTCAGTACCTCAACTTGATTATTCTGAAAACTTCAATGACATTTGTGTAGTTTTTTAATAAATTTGGAATAAAAACATATTTCTGGACTTAAATAATTTAGTTAATTTCAACTACATAATATTCTGATCATTTTCTACTAAAAATTTCAATATTCTATCCATTAATCAAGTTATTATTTATTCTAGCAAAATTTGACATTTCTATCTATATAATTTTATATTCTAACTTGAAATTCTCCTTTATTATATTATTCTAAAGCAATTTTCTATTTGAAAAAATTAATTCAATTCTTCTAATACCTTTATATATGATTTTCTATCTTCAATGTCTTGAAATTAAATTATTATCTGATATTCAAATTTAGTCGTTTCTACGATATATATGATTTCCAGAATTATATGTATTCTACATAAATTAAGTCTGTTATCTTGAAATAATCTATTCTTATTAATCTTTTAGAAGTTCTATTACTTGTATTTTCTTATATATTTGATATTTTATATTTAATGAATTTCTATTGAAATACTTGATATCTCTTTCCAACGATTACTGACATTTTATGTTTTTGACATTCTATAAGAATTTCTAATATATTATTGATTTTAAAAGTTGATCTTGAATATTTATAATAAATACATTTACATTAATCTTCTTTGTAAACCAGTTTTACATATTTGAATTTACATTACTTGAAATTTCAATAACATCATTGGTATTGGTAGGTTTGGATGGTGACCGATGCGCTGCGACCTTATTAGATCTATTGTGCCCCATCTTCTTCTGCTTCTCGATGTGTTCTCGTTTTACAGCAGCCCCTCAAGCCTCAATACCTTCAGGAATTTGAGGATTTTAAGGGAATCTATTCGTGGTATTTCTTCTACAGTCAGCTGGTATGATCCCAGTGTGTTCAGTCTTTCATGGTGCACAGCATAGCACTCCATCAGTATATGGTGAGGTGTTTCTGGACGTTCCTTGCAGAATCTGCAGGTGCTGTCCCCCTCTAAACCTAGCTTCCTTAGGTGTTCTTTGAGTCTGCAATGCCCCGTAAGAAATCCTGTGATTGTCTTTAGACTAGTTTTGCTGAGGTTAATCAGTGTCTTCGATCTTGCTCGGTTGAACTTTCCGAGGAGATCTTTGGCCTGCCTCAGTCCTGGAAGTCTTTGCCAGTATGTTGCTCTCATTGCTTCTTCAGCTTTATTGAGTTCTTCTTGGAAGTAAGATTTTCCAAGTCCGCAGAAAGGCTCTGGCCCGATTAGTGGCGTTGACGCACCCTTTCCTGCCAGGGTGTCTGCTTGTTCATTACCCTTCACTCCGACGTGCCCCGGCACCCAGAGGAGGACCACTTTGTTTTTCCTGCCCAGATCGTTTAGTTTGTCTAGGCATTCACAAACCATCTTTGTTTCATCAGTTGATGTTATAAGAGCTCAACGCTTTGATGGCTGCTTGGCTATCGGAGAGGATCGCAATAACATCATTATATTAATTGACAACTTTCATACTTATTTCCTTTTTGTATGTTCAAATCTTATATCATTGATTAGGTATACATGTATATTCATAATCATCTATCATTTTCTAATATCTGCTTAAGTTTATTGAAGTTTTTCCTTTCCTTGATCAATTCTCTTTCATATTATACCATATACATCTATATTAATATTGCAAATAAAGAAACCATATCAATATAATATATATATATATATATATATATATATATATATATATATATATACATACATATATATATATATATATATATATATATATATATATATATATATATATATATATTTATATATATATATATATATATATATATATATATATATATATATATATATATATATATTTAATATATATATATATATATATATATATATATATATATATATATATATAATATATATATATATATATATATATATATATATATATATATATATATATATATATAAGATATAATTTTTCGAATTTTTTTTCTCAAACTACCCAAAATCCCGCTTTAAGTTTTTTACTAATGCCTGTACAAGCACTATTTTTTTGAATAAATATTCTGCAGTGTATGCTTGTTCAAATAATTGATAGTTTTCGTTACATCTGACAGTACCAAAGGCACATATAAGGATTTTTATTTCACGGAATTAGTGATTTTGCGAAATAAATCAAATTTTAAATTCAATGTTGAAAACAGTAACAACAATTGGGAGCTTCACTCTCTTTTAAAAACTTTTCTACTTAATGGCCTTTCTAACGGTATGCTACACATTAATAAAAAAATACCTGGGATAATTCTCGTTGCTGAACGAAACTATCAAGATTTGGTTAAATTTTTTCGACCGCCGCCATTTTTTTTGTTTCGTGGTTTTTCAAAAATTGCTGAACTCCACAACTTCTACATATTGAGTTAGAGAGTTAAAATTTTGTACGTACATTAAGTTTATGTTGACTCAAAATCCTTTTTTGGTTTCAACTCTTTTTCTCAACCGTGCTGATTTTCGTGGTGATTATTCCGTTCGAATTGCATCTTGATCTGCCATCAGTACGCGAGGGTTGGAATTTAGTATGTGGATTATGTTCGTTAGTTTCAACTTATTTCTTCAACCACGATGCAATTTTTGTTTACAAAATAATTTTTTTTTTCTCCTTTTGGTTTGCTATTTATGCGTGATTTTCCAAAATATAGTTTGATCCGTAAGAATTGCATCTGGACGCGATGCATTTCGCGCGAAAAATACGACCTTAGTGATGGAGCTCTGCTGCTCACGCCTTTTTTTATTAAGTAATAGTTCAATTCTTCTATTAACGAATTGTTTTTTTTTGGAGATTTGTTGATTTTACATTTATCGTACCTCGTGAACTTAAATGAATTATCTCATAAGAAAAAAGCAATATTGAAATAAGATCTTAAGATACTTATTTTAACCATACAAAAATATTCCAAATATATATATATATATATATATATATATATATATATATATATATATATATATATATATATATATATATATATATATATATATATATATATATATATATATATATATAAATGGCGTCCATAATAATGAATATGGTTATGAGGAATACTTGAAATCATAAATTCGAACAAATCATGATGAGCATGATAATAATGAATTTCGACTTTATTTCTCTTCAGAAAATATATTATTGGAAAATTAATGTTCTGAATCATTGGAACTGAAAATAAATCCACAAAAAAATACGAATGCGTTGACTGGCGCTGCTTCACGTTACTAACCAATGATTCTTATTCTTAAAAGTGAAGGATCTATCTTGACAATCGACTCGCATTTCGCTACTTATATATATATATATATATATATATATATATATATATATATATATATATATATATATATATATATATATATATATACAGGGTCCTGCAACAGTGGCGCGGTGTTCCATATCTCTATTTTGGAAACAGATAGAAATCTATATTTCTATAATATTACCTTATTGCTCGAGCTCGACAAAATAAAAATATTGTCGGTCACACAGGGTGTTCAATTTCTTCTGGACGAATATCAACTAGGTTTTTTCAAATGGTAACCTATATTTTTTGTTGCCTTTTCGGTTTCTACATAGAAAATAAAAGATACTTAATATAGATCTTCAGTTCGAAAATATTTACGGTTTTCGAGATTTTTTGCATTTTAGATTTTTTTTTTCAATTTTGGTCACTCAGAATATTTGAAATTATAAAGTTGTACCAAGTCCAATTGAAATTCATTTTTATATTGTAAATAAAAATGTACAGAATCTTTCTTATTTCAAACGGAACACCCTGTATATTATAGATCCAGAAGAAGCGTTAAGAAAAGCTCTAAAAATGTCATGAAATATTCCCTATGGTTAAGTTTACTAGTTTTCCTTAAAACAGCGAAAAACGGCAAATATTCAAATTTCTTTGCTACAATCTCAATGAACGACTTTTTCCAAAAATAACCTGTTGGTAGATAAACAAGTTGTGAATTACACCACAAAATATTCATTGTATATTCAAAATAATTTCAATAATCTCCAAATTTGAGCCATATTCATTCGATTTAAAACACCCTTTCAGCGAATAAAATATTTATTGGAAATCGGGTATTCTGGCAAATGATAGATCAAAATATTTGCCTTCAAATAAGTATTGAAATCTTAAGTGATTCGTTAAGTTGAACTTTCGATATAATTTAACAACATTCTGATGAAATCATATTGAAAGTTCTACTTAACGAATCTATAAAGATTTCAATACTTATTTGAAGGCAAATATTTTGATCTGTCATTTGCCAGACTACCCGATTTCCAATAAATATTTTATTCCCTGAAAGGTTGATTTCGATCTAAAGAATGTGGCTCAAATTTTGAGATTATTGAAATTATTTTAAATATACCAGGTACATTCTGTGGTGTAATTCACAACTTGTTTATCTACCACCAGGTTATTTATGAAAAAAGTCGTTCATTGAGATTATAGCGAAGAAATTTGAATATTTGCCATTTTTCGCTGTTTTAAGGAAAACTAGTAAACTTAACCATAGGGAATATTTCATGACATTTGTAGAGCTTTTCTTAACGCTTCTTCTGGATCTATAATATACAGGGTGTTCCATTTTAAATAAGGAAGATTCTGTACATTTTTATTTACAATATGTGGCAAGCGATTTTTCATACCCTGTATATCGCAGGTTTATTTCAGATATATCGTTTGAGAGAGTTACCAATGTAGAATATTTGACCAAAAAAAAATTTCAATTGGACTTGGCACAACTTTATAATTTCGAATATTCTGAGTGACCAAAATTGAAAAAAAAATCAAAAATGCAAAAAATCTCGAAAACCGTAAATATTTTCGAAATGAGGATCAATATAAAGTATCTTTCATTTTCTATGTAGAAACCGAAAAGGCGACAAAAAATATAGGTTGCTATTCGAAAAAACATAGTTGATATCCGCCCAGAAGAAATTGAATACCCTGTGTAACCGACAATATTTTTATTTTGTCGAGCTCGAGCAATAAGGTAATATTATAGAAATGTAGATTTCTATCTGTTTCCCAAATAGAGATATGGAACACCGCGCCACTGTTGCAGGACCCTGTATATATATATATATATATATATATATATATATATATATATATATATATATATATATATATATATATATATATATATATATATATATATATATATATATATATATATATATATAATATATATTATATATATAATATATATATATATATATATATATATATATATATATATATATATATATATATTATATATATATATATATATATATATTTATATATTTATATATATATATATATATATATTATTATTATATATATATATATATATATTTATATAATATATATATATATATATATATATATATATTTATATATTATATATATATATATATATATATATATATATATATATATATATATATATATATCAAGTTGTAAGGCATGACGTACTGTGAAATTATTTGTTTGTATAAATCATTTATATATTTATAACTATATATTGTATATTATGATTCCTAAAATAAAGTCTACATTATTATTATTATATTTTTTATGTAATTATTGTAATGCTTTCAATTAATCCAGATTAATAAATAAAACAAAGTATATGAAGCCATAATGTATTTTATTTCGTGCTGTTGTATAATATTGGATATATATTTTTCTCCCAAAATTTGTACACACTGGAAAAGTAATCAGTAATCAAATTTTCATCATATCTAACTAACAGTACTTCCACATTATTTGTGTCTTCAAAATCATAGTCCGCAACACAAAAATAAGTTATTTTCAAATTTGTTACATACATTTGGACTTGCAATTGAGCCATGTGTTTTTGCGTAACTTTTCCATTTAATATAATGTTTATAAGTTTTTTCACTAGAGGGGCATTTTATTTCAATGCAAATCTCACTGTCACAAATACCATCAGGTGTACCAGCCAGGAAAGTAACAACCTGCTTTTATGTTGTGCCCGAGTATTCCCTTCAATAATTTTAATATTTTCTTCTGAAAAATACTTGGATATTTTGTTCAAAAATGAACCACAGTCACTTTCATCACAATTTTCTAAAATTAAATAATGTAGTGAAAACTTCTCAATCTCATTTGTTCTATTATTATTGTAGTTGAATAACCCACAGTTAGTTACACCTCGGTTTGATGCTTCTTGGAGAAATTGTGACAGAAAATCACTTTGCGATGCAGTCCGCATAGCTTGTTGTATTTTAACAGTGGACAGATCTTTGGTAGTCATGTATTTAATATTGATACCAACTTGAGCCAGTTTTGATTTCTTCCAGTACCACTGAATTTCTGTACATGATGGTTCTTCGCTTCTTCTGTGTACCCACATCAGGAAAGCTACTGAATGTTTGCAACCGCCTGTAGATGCAGCACAATCATGACACTGGACGCTTAAGACTTTACATGCTTTTTCATCTACTATCATAGTCGCTGCATACGATTTTGAATGAACTTTGTGTTCTGGACACACCTTGCATTTAATGGTACATAACTCGGAATCACGCCGAAGTTGTACATATCCTATAGCATCGTCGCCGTATGATTGTCTTGCTGATCTGAAAAAAAGTGAAAGTAAACTACATTTTTCCTCAGACGTGCCAAAAAAGATGTAATATTCTTTGAAGTTTATACTTTTAAGGTTATATTTGGTTTGTTTTTCAATAGTATTTTTTCAAGTGCCAAGGTGGTAAATAATATATTTTAGTAGTATAGTTTTAATACTTACACAGAAGTTTTCACATTTCGGAATTCAGCGTCACAAAAGTTGAATTACTTGCAAAGAAATTGCAAATCATAAACATATCCACTCTGGGAAGATTTCGATTGTCGGCTTTCGTAAATCCTGTTTCCATTATGAAAAACTGGAGAAACACCACGTGGTAGTTTTTAAATCGATTACTGTATCCTAATTTAGCAGTAATCTTTCAGCAACTTTTAGAATTTCAACAAAATTATGGAAATAACTGGGTGAACTAAGTAGTTAGTACCCGTGCTGTCAATGGTCGCACACAGATGACGTCACGCGCTGTGATTGGTGTTTCAATACGGATTCAAAATATTGTAAATAACAACATTTTATTTCTTCATTTAAAAATATTTAGGGGCCTTATATTAAATTATTATTGGATAAATAATCATAAAACAGTATATTTATTTTATCTAAATACATTTTAGATATTAATCTGATTATTGTCCGATCCCCTATTATCATCATCATAAGTATAATAACTACTCTAGAACGATTCAAGTTCTATCAAGTCTGCTATGAATGATCGTGACTGTGAGTTAATTCAATTTTCAACCTTCCTCCTGAATAACATGAAATTCCATGAGGAAGCCTGTTGAAGATTCTTGGAGGCAGATATACAAAAGACTCCTGAAAGACACTCTTGTGTACAGCAGGCAGCCTATACTGAGCATCAGCCCTTCTGGTGTCATATCCATGTGACGTAAGTTCAGATTTAAAGTGGTTATGGAACTGTGATAAAAGAAGTTATGGCACAGTATGTCTGCCTAGGATCCATTATCCCCGCCTCCAGGAAACGTGCATCAGATGAATACATAAGTGATTTATTAAAGATGATCCACACCACCTCACACCAGAATAGCATACTCGATCACAGATCCAACGAGTGCATGATATATAATCTTCTGATGATCCATACTACAGAATCCCTTACATATTCTGAAGAGAGGTAGAAGGGATCTAAGTTTCCCGACCAAACTCTCAACATGACATTTCCATCTCAAACGCAGATCAAGCGTAATACCAAGATATTTAGCTGTTAATTTCTGCATAACTTCTACAACGTTCTGCTGATACTGAATATGAAGTGTATCAAATTGCGGCAAACCTGACGCATATGATGTGAACGGAATATAAAAAGTCTTTTCACTATTGAAGGTGAGTAACTTATTATCGAAGTAATCCAAAAACCCTTTGAAGTGGTTTTCGCATTTTTGCTTGAGTGCACACCATGAGTTGTCGGTGTAGAAAATGGCAGTATCATCGACATACGAAATCACTTCACCACAAGTATGCAAACGAAACATATCATTCAAATAAATACATTGCACCCACGACGGTAGATTGTGGGACACCATATCTCAATACTCTAGTAGTACTCTGAGAGATAATTTTTCAGTAACTTCAGAGCATTACCTCTGAAACGAATTCTCTCCAGGCACTCCAACCGCCGATCATGAGAAACTGTGTCAAAAGCTTTAGAAAAGTCCACAAATATACTGTAACGTTATGAAATACCGCCCACTGGCTAAAGCAAATTTCAGCCGAGATCAGCCAGTAAAGAAGATTCGATGGTTTCTAGCGTCACTACAAATTGTAGGGGGGATAAAAATTCGTCGAAGCCGGACGACTCAAAACGTGCCTTCTTTTCGATTTGTGAATTAGTTGATACGACGAGAGAATATATTATAAAGGCAATAAAGTTTTCACTTTATAGTTTTCCCGAAGTTTGATAAATTTTTCTTAAATATCGTTTGAGCTAGGAAGCGGTAAGTGTTTCTTCTTATCGATTAATGCCATTGATTGAATAGTTTAGATCATATTTGTGAACTTGAAGTTTAATTTCCATTTTTTATTACAATATTCGTAATGGTCCCCGAAGTTTATATTCTGGGACAGCTGAAGAATCCTTTCACAATATATTCACGTTAAGTGTTAGTTTGAATGGTTTCGACAATGTTTCTTCTGTATTTGTGGAATTCTGGACTTCCATTGTCTATAAAAATATATCTGAAACAAAAATAAAAGAAAAGAAAATTTGATTAGTAAGTGGCAAGAAAAGAAAATAGCTGAAAAATTAAATTCAATGAATTAGTAGTATCTGAAAAAAGGAATGAAATAATATTAGTAAATAATAAGTTGGAAAATGGTGAAAAAATAAAATTATACAATATACACGACGTTTCGGTTAGTTGGGTATCTCTAACCGTTCTCAAGTGTAAACTGATTATCAGAGTTTGGATTGATCTTTATATACTCCCTTGATCAGTTGTGCCGCGTTGGGCGTCTCTCCCATTGGGCGAGGGGAGGAGCTTGAGACCACTGATACGCGCCAGGATTGGTCGCCACGCGTTTGCCACTTCAACACTGGGTTTACTGAAAACTTCATGGTTCTGTTGGATGAAAGCAGCTTCCTTGAATTTTCGTTTTCGCCAGTTCTGTTCCCGGTGGATAATCCTAGCATCGTTCCACTTAATGTTGTGATGTTTTGTCCATGCGTGATCAGCAATTCCCGATTTCGATGTTTCGGCTCTTCGTGTGTGTATTTGATGTTCTCCGATCCTAACATTAAGAGGTCTCTTCGTTTCACCGATGTATGAATCTCCACATTCACAGGGCACAAGGTATACGCAATTCTTATTGTCCGGGGGTCCATCTGGTTTAGTTTTGGTCAGCCTGCTTCTTAAGGTGTTGTCCGACTTGAACGCTGTTTTGATGTTGTACTGCTGAGCGATTCGCCTTATCTTCTCGGATATTCCCTTCACATAAGGTATGGTTATCATCTGCCAATTCGGGTTCTCCTCTCGTGTGGTTCTGTTCTGTTGACATTCCGCGATAGTCCTTGTTATTATCTTCTTGTTGTAACCGCTTTGTATCAGGTCCCTTTCGATGTTAGATATTTCCTGTTCCATGAGTCGGGGATCGCTGCAAATTGTTGTCGCTCTCCTGAACAGTGTCCTGATTATTCCTTTCTTCGTGCTCATTGAGTGATTCGAAGCGGAGTTGAGGTATTGGCCTGTGTGTGTGTGGGTTTTCTGTAGACTGACGTACTGATGTGATTATTGTTATGTTTAACCAGAACATCTAGAAAGGGTAGGCTGGAATCCTTTTCTTTCTCCATCGTGAATTTGATGGTGGTGCGAAAGCTGTTTATATGGTTCAAAAAATCGTCCAACTCGGCAGCGGTCCCTTTCCAAATGATGAAAGTATCGTCCACATATCTTAGCCACATCTTTGGTTTCACTGGAGATGATTCTATCACTTGGCCTTCGAACCACTCCATGTAAATGTTGGCTATTACTGGTGAGAGTGGTGATCCCATTGGTAATCCATCGTCCTGGGAGTAGAATTCTTCTTTTATCTGGAAATAAGAATTATTAATGCAACATCCCAACAGATCAATTACTCCTTCAATGGGTATAGATGTTCTGTCTGTCAGAGTATCATCCTCCTGTAATTTTGACTTGATGATGTCCAGGGATTCCTGCCGTGGGATGTTTGGGTACATATTATCTACATCAAAACTGATGAGCTGTTCGTTGGGTCCTAGTTTGACGTCCTTGATCATTTCCACGAAGTGGCTGGAGTTCTTGACAAATGATGCTGTTTTCCCTTGTAAAGGCTGGATGATTTTCAACAGAAAATTCGCGAGATTACTTGTTGGTGAATTCCTGGAACTAGTAATTGGCCTGAGAGGTATTCCTGTTTTGTGAATTTTGGGGAGCCCGTAAAGATGAGGTGTCTTGCTATGATGTGGTGTTAGCATTGTTCTAGTTTTGTCCTCCAAATGATTCTTGTATTTCTTCAGTGTCTGATAGATCTTCCTCTCGATGCTTGGGGTTGGATCCTTTGTAATTGGTCTATATTTCCCTTTTTGGAGTACATCCTTGATTTTATTGTCGTATAGGCTGATGTCCATGACGACGGTGGCGTTTCCTTTATCAGCTGGTAGTATTTTGATTGATTGGTCCTTGTTCAGGGCCCTCAAAGCTGATTCTTCGGATTTGGTGATGTTGGGTGTTGGATTATTCCGTTTATCCAATGCAGTGCGGACTTTCCAGCGGAATTCATCCATTTCTTCTTGATCCAGGTGGGCTGTTTCAACTGAGCTTATGATGTCCAGTATCGGAGTTTCCTTGGGTGTTATTGCAAATTTGAGACCTTTGGCTAAAACTTGTTCTTCCATGAGTGTAAGCTTGCGTGATGAAGTGTTAACTATGGTCCTTATATTTGGTACTGTTTTCTGTGTTCCAGGATGTTGGTGCTCTTGAAGTCTGCGTTGTTTGTTTTCTTGTTTCTTCTGGTGGCGAAATCTATGCTTTTGGCACGTCGTCTCAATTTTCTCGAAAATGGGTTCGTAGTCCACTTCTTCCAGAATTTCTTTGATTTCTTCGAAACTTTGAATTGCCTCTTCTTGGTATGTTGCTCGTTTCCACCTGTGGTAGTTTATCTGGGATCTCATTAGTGCTCTGCTCGCGTTTTCCAATATTCGGCGGGCTCTGCTTCCTACTATTTGGGTCTTGAGGATGAATCCAACGGGTATGATGTTGTTATCTCTTGCTGTGGTTAGGAATTTTATATGACATTCCTCTTTTGTGAGTTTGAGTCTGATCTTCTCGTACTTACATGGAGTGGTTCGAAGGCCAAGTGATAGAATCATCTCCAGTGAAACCAAAGATGTGGCTAAGATATGTGGACGATACTTTCATCATTTGGAAAGGGACCGCTGCCGAGTTGGACGATTTTTTGAACCATATAAACAGCTTTCGCACCACCATCAAATTCACGATGGAGAAAGAAAAGGATTCCAGCCTACCCTTTCTAGATGTTCTGGTTAAACATAACAATAATCACATCAGTACGTCAGTCTACAGAAAACCCACACACACAGGCCAATACCTCAACTCCGCTTCGAATCACTCAATGAGCACGAAGAAAGGAATAATCAGGACACTGTTCAGGAGAGCGACAACAATTTGCAGCGATCCCCGACTCATGGAACAGGAAATATCTAACATCGAAAGGGACCTGATACAAAGCGGTTACAACAAGAAGATAATAACAAGGACTATCGCGGAATGTCAACAGAACAGAACCACACGAGAGGAGAACCCGAATTGGCAGATGATAACCATACCTTATGTGAAGGGAATATCCGAGAAGATAAGGCGAATCGCTCAGCAGTACAACATCAAAACAGCGTTCAAGTCGGACAACACCTTAAGAAGCAGGCTGACCAAAACTAAACCAGATGGACCCCCGGACAATAAGAATTGCGTATACCTTGTGCCCTGTGAATGTGGAGATTCATACATCGGTGAAACGAAGAGACCTCTTAATGTTAGGATCGGAGAACATCAAATACACACACGAAGAGCCGAAACATCGAAATCGGGAATTGCTGATCACGCATGGACAAAACATCACAACATTAAGTGGAACGATGCTAGGATTATCCACCGGGAACAGAACTGGCGAAAACGAAAATTCAAGGAAGCTGCTTTCATCCAACAGAACCATGAAGTTTTCAGTAAACCCAGTGTTGAAGTGGCAAACGCGTGGCGACCAATCCTGGCGCGTATCAGTGGTCTCAAGCTCCTCCCCTCGCCCAATGGGAGAGACGCCCAACGCGGCACAACTGATCAAGGGAGTATATAAAGATCAATCCAAACTCTGATAATCAGTTTACACTTGAGAACGGTTAGAGATACCCAACTAACCGAAACGTCGTGTATATTGTATAATTTTATTTTTTCACCATTTTCCAACTTATTATTTACTAATATTATTTCATTCCTTTTTTCAGATACTACTAATTCATTGAATTTAATTTTTCAGCTATTTTCTTTTCTTGCCACTTACTAATCAAATTTTCTTTTCTTTTATTTTTGTTTCAGATATATTTTTATAGACAATGGAAGTCCAGAATTCCACAAATACATATTCACGTTAATTACTTTCAGACAAAATTTTCTTAGTTCAAATTTTCTTTTTTAACCTTATTTTTTTGCTTGTTGCGTTGATGAAAATTTGTGTTGTGTTTTTCTTGCTCGAAAAAAAAACACTTTCCTTATCTCTTAGTTTTTTATTTCATTCAAAGAACGTAGTACCGATTGTAGATAAAATTTAAAAGGATAGAAATCTACGCAGCAAACAAGTTTTTATTGAAAGTTAAGTGAATTGAAATTCGATAATGTGAATTTTAGCAAGACCTCAGAAGTTCCAGTTAAATACCCCAGGAGCTTGGAAAACTATTTAAAGACCGTAGAAGTTTTTGGAAACCTTTTAGACCTCAGGAGCTTGTAAAAGCATTTCAAGACCTCAAGAGTCCGAATTTAAGACCCCAGAAGTCCCAGTTTAAGACCCTAGAAGTTTGGAAAACCATTTCAAGACTCCATGAGTTCCAATTCAAAACAAGGATCTTGGAAAAAGAATTAAAGAAACCAGGAGTTCCGAAAGCTACAGGAGTGGAAGAAGACAACAAACAGATCAGCATACGCATAATACGAGCTCAAAATTTACTCTTTATTCATTAACTTCATTTATTTTAATTATAAATTTTTTGTAATCTTTGAAACAAAGTTTTTCTAAATAATTTTAATAGAGCTTCTAGTAAAGTTTTTGTATTGTTTCATTGTCTGTATGTGAATAAATCAGGTAAATTGTAACTGGAATTTCCAAATTTTTGAACTAGCCGGAGCACACATTTCAAGTAAAATATTATAAAATTAATTTTTATTATTTCACAAGGGGAATTCACGTTACAATATACATAGCAGCGATACCACAATTTAATGCCCTGTATACCTCACCAAGAATATGCGTGGGAGCATCTACTGTTGACTTTCCGGCCCGAAATCCATACTGTTTGTTGGACAATATATTGAACCTCTACAAAAATCTAACAACAATTCTACTGTTCAAAATTTTTTTCGAATATTATTGCCACTGTAGATATGACAGATATTTTCTATATCTGTCTATAATTTGTTGAAAGAGCTCTATCACCACTTTTATGAATAGGGGTTACCAATACCACCTTGAGAGCTAAGGGAATTTCTCCCCTCACAATACATTCGTTATATATGTGCACTAACGATTTGAGAATAAATGCTGCAATCTCCTTCAGGTATTCCGCCTTCACTCCGTCAATCCCAGGTGATTTACCATTATTCAGTCCCAAGAAGTACCAATGAGCTTGCAACACTCTTATCCCCCACCATATTCTGGTTAGGTCTTTCAATTTTATTTGCCAGTTTAGCGCCTATACTCGACAAAAAAAAATTAATTTTTTCGGAAATTTCCATCATACAATATAGCAGCGCCCTATATATATATATATATATATATATATATATATATATATATATATATATATATATATATATATATATATATATATATATATATATATATATAAATATATATATATAAATAAATATATATATATATATATATATATATATATATATATATAGAGAGAATTCTAACGAAGCTGAGCCAACGATAGCAAAGTGTACGTGCAATTTTGAGCCAGATAAACAAAGCTGAGCCGTATATGTGGCTCAGGTTTGTTTTTGCATGATAAATGGATCATGTAACATAAAAACTATTGAATGGTATTAATTTCGAGATCGGTTTTTTATAACCTTATTTCGGTCTTCAATTTCTCCCGCGTTATTTCTTTCTTTACAGTTCTATGGCCAAGTTTTCCCTCCAAAAAATGGCTCAAGTTAGTATGTAACATATTAATTTTAGTTCCGCCCAAAGTCTACCATAGCGCTGTAGAACCAGTCGCATATACAAATAGTATATGGGTAGAGGTAAGTTCGTGCATTAAAACCTGAGCCGGGTAGATATGACAACGTTGAGTTTCTAATCTATAGTTAGTGTCCTGATTTTGTTTAGAAAATAAGCCGAATCCCAGTGCAAAAAACTATGTCTCAAAGAGCCAAGAAAATTCTTTCTTTAATAAAGAGAAATGAAGGTAAGAAAAACGACTCTTATAATGATAAAATATTTTAATGTTAAAAAAACTTCATGTGAACTAATTTCACACTCCAGGTTATTTGAGTTAGATTTAGGACGGAAATGGTAGTTTTTTTAGTGCAACTTAAATGCTAAGCGAATTTTCAGAAATCATATTCCTGCATGCACCATATTGTTAATATCTCATACGTCAATACATTGTACAGGGTGGGCAAATTTTTCTGTTTGTTTGGGGTATCTCGATAACTATAGAAGATACAGAAAAATGGAGGCAGCATTCTCAATCTCTTTTTTCGAGGCAAATTCACTGGCCTAAAAACTAAAGTTCAATTTTTCGACTTTTAGACAAGTCTGACTATCATTCATTCATTGTTTATGAAGTAACGAGATAATAACTTTTACATCCTTAGGGCACTTTTTTCTGTATGATGCAGTGGCGTCGAGGAAATTAAAAAAAAAAGTGAAACTTCGAGACAGGAATCATAGTTGGCTCTGGTTTTGTTGGAACGGATATTATTTTCTCTCTCTAACAATATATCATGTTAGGTCGTTTATGATGTGTAAGTCTTTAAAAGCGACAATAATATTTTACTACATTACTTTTACCGTTTTTTATACGTATTTCTAGTAGGAGGGTGTCATCTTTCACAGAGTTTGTCCATTTTTTTTCCGTTATAATATCAATCAACTGATTCAATCCTAAATTAGGAAGAATATGTTATGTTGGAAAACTCAATTCAAAGTAATAACAGTTTTGATATTGCATCTGAGATATATTTTAATCTCTATCCAGAAAGAAAACAACCTAATGAAGCAATTTTTATTAAAAATTATTATTAAACATCTTCTATGTTGTAATTTTTTGCCTTTGTTTGTTTAATGATCTGCAATTAATAAGATTTTCTTTCAATATCTTGAAAATAGCTTCATTAGGTTGTCTTCTTTCTGGATAGCGATTGAAATATATCTCAGATCCAATATCACAACTATTAATACTTTGAATAAAGCCTTCTAAAATATCATATTTCTCGTAATTTTTGACATTCTAACTTTTACGATTAAATCAGTTGATTGATATTATGACGGGAAGAAATGGAAGAGCTCTCCCATAGATGACACCCGCCTACATGGAATAAGTATAAAAAACGCAACTATGATCCTCATTCAAAAAAATACATCTTCAGGCCATAACTCGAATTTCACTTATTTTCAAATTTTCTCGGCGCCACTAGATTATACAGAAAAAAGCGCCTTAAGAATGTAAAAGTTATTATCTCGTAACTTCATAAATAACCATGATATTCACACTTTTCTTAAAGTCAAAAAATAGAACTTTTGTTTAACTCGAAAACAAAAGACGATAGCAAACTTTGGTTTTTGCCAGTGAATTTTTCTCGAAAAAAGAGTTCCAGAATGCGCCCTCCATTTTTTTGTATCTCATCAAACATAACAATTAACAACAAGCAGTGGCGGATTTCTAAATAGGCTAGCTAGGCTACAGCTTACGGCGGCTTATTTTCGTAGGCGGAAAATTTTTGTAAGCGGAAAATTTTATAAATATACAAAAAATTCACAACAGAAACTATTTTGCAGCAACGTGGGCCGCTCGCCACTATAAACAGAGTTTATAGATTAAATCGATCAAATTCGCAAAATTTCTTATCTCTTTACTCGGAACATAGCGGAGGCGTGCCTGCGAAAGTTCAGTGTGAAAGTGTGATATCATTTATAAATATAATTTTTCACAATTGTCGATCGATTAATCTCAGAACTAAACGGTCGAGAATGTGCTTACGACAGTGTTCGAAATTATCTACGTCTTTTTTAAATTTCGCGAACTTTCTGATCGTGAAATAAAAAATGAAGCATTATGTGGAGTTTATTCACAAGATGTTTCAGATGATCTAGTTGAAGAGATTTTGCACATCAACGAGTATTAGGCGTTAGATGATAAATAAGATATAAATATCAACAATATGTGCAATTGGATATTGATATTACTTTAAGAATATACAAATCAATTGCTGTCAGCAATTTTTCATCGGATCATTTGTTCTCATGTTTAAAATGAATTTAAACATATTTACGCTCTACGCTGTCTGATAGCAGGTTGAGCAATTTAGCAGTTTTATCAATTGAATCAGATAGGTATCGCAAATTCGATGTCATTTGATGAATTGATGATATAATTAAAATTGTTATAAACAATAAATTAAGAAAAACAATGTAATTTCAGCCAAAGAAAAAAAGATTTTTCATTAAGTTGAATATAAGGTTTTATTGTATTTTATTTGATTCTGATAAACGTTTGTATAATTCTCGAATTTTGTATTTTATTAATAATTGAAATTTCGAAAAAAATTCGAGCGCTCTTTTTGGTCGCTGCCTTCGCATTAGATAATTCTTTAAAATATATAAGGCGGCAATATACATTAGCCGATAGGCGGCAAATTTATAAATCCGCCACTGACAACAAGCTACGAAATTTCGCTCTTTTGTAGCAATTATTAATCAGATATGAGCGACGTGGCCATGCATGAATTGTTTTTATATGTTTACACAATAAACTAATAAAACTTACGTAACCTAATTAAAGCATTATTTTTTAGTGCAATTTTTCACTATTGATAATTACAGAAATTCCACCAATCGGTAACGACAGTTTTTGAATCGAGGACATCGTCAGAATTCAATAAAAGTTGTGAAGAGTTTGATCCAATTTCAAATTGGGTAATAGAGGTGGAACCTCATATATTGAAAGAACAATTCTACAAAGCACAAAATTCAGAGAATAGCACAGCTAATAAGGAAAAACAATCAAGCGACTATCTTAAATTTGACGATCCTTATTCGAAAAATGAAAATAGATTTTACGAAATGAGTCAGAAGAGTTTAAATTCCGGAACAGAATTCAAGTCTACTAACGAACATATATTAGGCAAAGAAAACGATGGTCAAATGCTTTTCACGTATCGTGAAGAAAAAAATAAATCTGAAGAAAAACGTTAACCAAACGTTCGTGATACAGTTTGTATGACAAAAACTATGTATCCTACCACTGAAAGATGTTTCAAAAAACTAAAATGTGAAGAACATAACAGTGACAACATTATGTCAGAAACAGAGAGCAACTTTCAATTCCCGATAATTGTAGTTCCTCCCAAATTAGACGCTGCACATTCATCTGTTGTATCCTCCGATTTTGATCTGCCAATTATAATGGAAGAAAGTTTCTGCTTGTCAGAAATTGAAGAAAATCAGAAGGAACCCGAATATTACCTTAAAAGTTCCGAAGAGATTGAAAACAATTTCGATTCTTGTTTCAATATAAGTGGTGAAAAGAATGAGACTAGAATGGCAAGTACAAATTACTACATGTTAAATTACCTCATATTTACACAATCACACATATACCATCACAATAATGATAAACTTTTGTTTCGAGAAAAAACAAAATATAAAAGTAAAATTATTTTCAGGTTACAAATACTTCATCAGTTTTACCGGAATTGCCTCAAAGTTATATTCCCAGCACAAAGAAAATAAACATTTTATCCCAATATATACTGAGGCAAAATGAAACCGAGTCTGAGTCTTTTAGTACTGAAATAAATTTAGAGAAAAAACGAAACGACACGAAACTCAACATCAATGTCATCAATGATATTTTCGAATTTGAGAATCAAAGAGACGAAAATAAAAACACAAAGTATGATTCTAATGCCGCAGAAGACAGCAAAAATAATAACTTTGTATCTTTTTCCAATGAGTTCAGTGGTAGGAGTGATACTAGTGAGGTTGGTATAAACTTGTTTTACATCAATTCACAATGCTAACAAGCATAATCTTGCTGCTATATCAAACTTATTCTGCCTTTTTTAATTTTAGGCTACTATGTCAGAAAACAATACTAAAGACTCTGCTGATACGGTGCCAGGGAATTCTTTGAAAATTAAGATTTCTGCTAAAACTAATATTGACAATAATTGTGAAGTACGTATATTTATTTCAAATCATTAAATTATAACAACAAATAAAAATAATTAAATTCCCAATCAAATTACGATGTGACTAATATACTGATGGCTTCGGGATTCATACAAATACTAGTTCGTTGAATTTATCCTCCAAATTTGTTTTATGCTTTAATTTTTTTCCAGGAAGAAGTAGAAAGTACCAAAAAGAAGCATTATAAAGATAAAAAGTTTTTGTTTTTTTTGCGACAAGGATGTTTTACATTTTTCGAGACACCTAAGTACTTGGCACCAGAATGAAATAGAAGTTCAACGTCTACACTCATATGAAAGCAAGTCAAAGGAAAGACGAGAAGCCTTAAGAGTATTGGGAAAGAGAGGAAATTATGTCAAAAACCGATCTACTTCACAGTTAAGACCAGTGAAACGAGTACAATCAGGAATTCTATCAAGCAACAATGAATTTCTCCCTTGTCCTCATTGTTTAGGGTTTTATAAAAAAAAATCTCTTTATAGACATACAAAGCTTTGTAATAGCAAGTTACCAGCAACGCAGAAAGGAAGGCAGAGCTCTCAAAGTGAGGGCCAAACTGCCTTACTTTTGGGAAAATTTAAATACGATGAACTGTTACAGAAAGAGTTGTTCCCCAGAATGAGGGCCGATGATGTAAGTTTAACGGCAAAAAAGGACCCTTTAATATGCAACTACGCATATTCTTACATGAAAGGTAGAAGAAGTAAAGGTAACTTGGGCTTCGTAAGAACAAGTGTAAGAAATTTGGCTAAATTGTTGCAACTTTCTAAAAAATCGGATGATAATATTAAAGATTTACTTGACTTATTACGACCAAAACTTTTCAAGACAATTATTAAAGGAGTTAATATTATTGGAGGTTATAATGAGAAAAATGATATTTACGAATCTCTCACGATTGCTGTGAATTTTGGGACGTTATTAAAAAAATGCTGTGACTTGGCGTGTATTCAGTTACTTCAAGAATCAGACACAGAAGCTCGAAGAAAAGAGATCAAAATCCTGAAAACCCTTATCGAATCTCAGTGGGCAAATGAGGTTTCTGCTCAGGCTAGCTTGAACTTGAATAGCAAAAAATGGAATAGAGAAGAATTATTACCACTTACATCAGACCTTAAGAAACTTAAAGATTATTTAGAAAGAATTGCCCAAGAAAACTTCGAAGTGCTCCAGAAAAACGAAAAAGAAGAATTGGCTTACACTTCATTAAAAGAAATATTATATTGCCAGATAATATTAATGAATAGAACGCGACCTGCTGAAGTGGCACAAATTAAAGTGGAAACATATAAATCAATAAATCTGGATGTTAAAGAAACTGAATTTGACGGCTGTTTGACTGAAACAGAAAAAATTTTACTAAGCTCCTGTAGCCGTATGGTAATAAGGGGAAAAAGAGGGCGAGGTGTTCCTATTTTACTTTCTAAAAGTATGAGAGAACAATTTGATATTTTGATAAAAGTGAGAAACAATTTCATCGAAAACAATGATTATATTTTCCATACTTCAGGTAAAAATTTTTTAGATGGCACAAAAGTTTTGTATAAATATGCTGACAGGTGTGGTATCCAAAATCCAAAATCTATAAGTGCTGTTAGGTTACGCAAACATTTAGCAACGGTAACTCAGTTACTTCAATTTTCCGAGGGTGATCTAGAACAACTATCTAGATTCATGGGACATACCCTACAAACGCATTGCAATTTTTATAGGCTCTCTGATAGTACTTATCAGACAGCAAAAATCTCAAAATTGTTGCTTCTTGCAACTGAAGGAGGATTAGAGAAATATAAAGGTTTAGATTTGGACAATATAAACATTGATTTGAATCCTATTTGTGAAGATTGCAGCTTAGAAAACCGTATTATCGAAAAAATACCTGATGACTTGGCGAATTGTTCGAATGATAATATAACACCAAATTTGAATGCCGAAAGTGACCAAAAGAATAAGAAATGCATTTCTATCAAACAGGCATGGTCCTCAGAACAAAAAAAAATTATTGCCAAATATTTTGCAGAACATATAAAAAAAAGAGAACTCCAAAACAAATTGAGGTTAATATGTTCAAAGACGAATATCCTGGTTTATTCGAGAATAGAAAATAATGTAATCACTTTTGTTAATAAATTTTTATTTCCCACGGAAGATATTTTATTTCTACAATAAAATAACATATTTTCACGTCAAAATCATGTAATACGTGCATAATAATAGTAAGTTATTGGATTAAATAAGAACAGACAGATACATATCTCACTTCATACTAATAATATAAGACGCTCAACTTTGGCAACAATGCATGGCTCAGGGTTGCTAATTCAAATCTATAAATCTGTATATCTGGATCAGTTTGGATAGAAGGTTCTAGTGGATCAGGATAGTACGAAAAAATTGGGTATATATAAAACATTTTTTTTTTCATAATAAATGGATCTTTCAGGTATAAATTTCGAAAAACGTTTACATTTCAGCTTAGAAATGAAATTTCCGGTTTCAAACTAATTTTTTAATGAATATTTAAAGATGGCTCAGTATAACACTATTTAACTAGTGGCTCGGTTTTGATAGAAAGATCTACATATATATATATATATATATATATATATATATATATATATATATATATATATATATATATATATTTCTTTATTTCTATATATATATATATTAATATATATATATATATATATATATTCATTATATAGATATATATATATATATATTATATATACATACATATATATATATATATATAAATATATATATATATATATATATATATATATATATATATATATATATATATATATATATATATATATATATTATATATATATATATATATATGTATATATATATATATATATAATGCCATGTATACATATATATATATATATATATATATATATATATATATATATATATATATATATATATATATATATATATATATATATATATACATGTATACTATATATATATATATATATATATATATATATACATATATAATATATATATATATATATATATATATATATATATATTATATATATATATATATATATATATATATATATATATATATATGAACTATGTGAGAGCAACAATTTCACAACCAAATTATGCTCAAACAAATTCAATAATTATTGAAATCTAAATCTAGGAAGCCCACCTTGAGGTTAATTGATTCAAAAGCTCGGAATATATATATATATATATATATATATATATATATATATATATATATATATATATATATATATATTTATATATATATATATATTATATATTGACGTGTAAATTCAATTGTGAAATATATGATGAGTTCACTATTTTCTTTTTCGGAAAAGTTACATAAACATAGTTCAGATTCGATTGCAATGAGAGAATGAAAGTAACATATTTCCATTTTATAGAATATTACTCAACATTATTTCCAGCGGATGTCTTGATACATTCGTGTTTCAATCTTATCGAAATATTTATCAAACTAAAACTTGCTTATCAAATAATAATTCTGTGAAGTAAAGTTTGGTACAATTAAGATACGATTACAAAATAACCTGATACACATACTCTGATGAACAACAGCCAAGTTGCTTCAATTTCAAATGGAAAAATTCATCAAATTAAAAAAAAAACGAGTGAGCATTAGAGCTCTGTCACTAAGGTCTTTTTTTATATATACACCTGCTTAACACCCTAAGTCAATCTGGAGGGACTGAAGAGATACAGAAGGCTTGTGAAACTTCTGAATAAATTTTTTTTGTTAGGTGCATGCATAGTCCGGAAAGACCAGAAACAGCCCCAGATACCAAATTTCAGCTCATTTGATCTGATAGATGCTAGTATGTACCAGGAACAATTTTTGAAAAAAAACACACACACGTGTGTGTGTGATATATTATATAAATATATATATATATATATATATATATATATATATACAGGGTGAGCCAAACTCGATGGCCTATTAGACGTTTCTGGAGAACGGGACATACGATCAATCTGAAATTTTGGCTTCTTGAGTAGTCAGTTCTGTTCTATCGATCTAAAATATTTTCAGCACTGCAGTGTTGCCGCTAATATTGTAAAGTAGCAACAACTTTGATATTTTAAATGGGACACCCTGTATATTATTACATTTTTCGCTTTGCTATTGCTTCCCAATTATTTTCGTATAATACTTCCCTATACCTATCTCCACTGGTTTTCGAGATATTCATCGATTTCCTTATTTTTTGTGCGAAACATAGCTTCAATCAAATGTTCATAACTTAGGGTATTGGGTTCGTAGAAAGTTGAAATTTTGGACGTAGTTTGACAATATCCTGTTTATCAGTTGGGTCTAAGGGACTTCGTTCTCCGTTATACAGGGTCGTTCACAATTCGTGATTTCATCGATAGGTACAAAAGTGGTGAAAAATGCATTTTTTTGAATGGAACACCCTGTATATTATCTAATATACTGAAAGGCAACTAGAGGTCCTCTCAAATGATGTATCATGTTCCTATACCTAAATAGTCAGGTTTCCGAAATAAAAGAAAGTTTCTATAAAATTGGATTATTTTGAAAATTGGACATCAACAATAAAACGTTTGCGCATTCATTAACGTAAATTCGATTAAATCAAAATCAAGCATAGTTAAACCTAAAATATTTCCCCACTGGTATTCTAATGAACTTAAAATTGCCATACTTAATAAAAAGAAATTTCATAAACTCTATAAAACCTACCATTCCACTTTTTATTATGAACTCTTCAAGAAAGAAAGAAGAAGATGCAAATTCTTAATTGCACGGGATCAAAAAGAGTTCATTGACAGTAGGGAAGAATCTCTTTCTTCTGATCCCAGAAAAATTTACAGATATGCCAAGTCCATTAGCTTTTCGAATTCTTATCCCTCAGTTATGTATTTAGACGATAGAGTCGCTGATAATATTAAAGATGTTGTTAATTTGTTTGCTGAGAAATTTAGTAGTGTATACAAAAATTTAGATTTAAGTGGAACTAATATCACATTCGATATTAGTGATAATATAAATGCATTAGAAGTCTCTGAGAACGATGTTCGAGATGCCATTAACAATTTAAGACCAGATTCTAGCCCTGGTCCTGATGGCATACATCCCAAACTGATAAAAGAATGTTCACATTTAATTATAGTCTGGTTAACCAAACTGTTTAATGCTTCATTAGCTCTTGGGATTTACCCGGACGCATGGAAAATTTCGTATATTATTCCTTTACCTAAAGGTGGGGATAATGCGGACATAAATAATTACAGACCTGTAAATAAATATAATGTATTTGCTAAACTGCTTGATTTTGTTGTCTACCACAAAATTTTCGATTATTTTCGGAGATTCATAGTTCCGCAACAACATGGTTTCATGGATGGCAGATCAACTGTTACAAATTTAACAGTTCATCATGAATTCTTAGTAAAGCAACTAAACTCTGGCTATGTGGTAGATTCTATTTATACAGATCTTTCGAGAGCGTTTGATCTACTAAATTTGGAACTTTTACTCCGAAAACTATATGCCTATGGCATGAGTGGTAGTCTCCTTTGATGGGTTTCATCTTATCTTCATGATAGAAAACAAATAGTAAAAATCGGGAATGTCTACTCTTTTTCAATCATTGTTCTTTCGGGAGTAGGACAGGGGACTCATTTGGCCCCTTTATTCTTCCTTACAATAAACAAATAAAATGGAAGACAATAACGATTCGAAATTGTTTATTCTTCATGGTCAATATCATCAAAGTATAGACAGAATATGCAAAAGGTTCTGTATTATATTGAAGTGTATGACTGACGAGATAACGAACTGATTTTTCAAAGAATAATTAATATACAGGTATGACAAATTCGATGGCCTATTAGACGTTTTTGGTGATCTGGGAGATGAATACTTGAAATCTAGTACCCCACGATGAGTGATTGCAATCTACCTCTTGAAAATCTTATTACGGTTGCAGTAATGCCACATCTATTTATAACTAATATCAAGTTTCTTATTTCAAATGGGGAACACTCAGTATTTCCTTCTGTATTTGACATCTACTGATAAATAAAAATAACTTCCACTGAACATATCGTCTACTGTTTTTCGAATATTGATTATTTTGTAATTGCTTTGCTACCAAAATGGGACCCACACAGGACTCAAATTCAGCTTTTATCCAGAAAATATTGAATGATTTGGATATTATTGAATGAGTTGACTATAATTTATACAAGGTGTCTGAAAAACACGTTCTTTTAGGCGATAACTAAAAAGGCAATAAGTAATTTAAGTAGAACTCCATTTCATTTCCATCAATAAACAAATGAATGCCATCCTAATCACTAATTCATATGTTCGACCATTCACACGCAAACATTTATGTATCGAGATCATTACGTGGTTGGTTGTTGCTCTCTGAACCTCTTCTGGCCGAATTCCCTCGAAAGCACGTTTTATCCTCTGTTCCAATTTGTCCCTCGAATTTACAGGTGTGTTATATACAATCTGTCTGATTTTTCCCCAGAGGTAAAAATTTTTGGATCGCGGGGATTTGGGGATCGCGGTGGCCAAGGCTGTGGACCTAAGCGTCTTATCCACCGATCTTCAATAGTTGCAGTCAGTTCTCTGCTTACTTCTTGTGTACAGTGAGGAGGGGCACCGTCCAACTGATACCAACAACTCCGATATACATGAAGCGGCAAATTGTCCAAAAAGTCGCTAACAGTTGTTCTCAGAATATTCAAGTATGTTCCAGAATTCAAGTTTTCGTCATAAATACAATATGATTATAATTCATGAGTAGAAGGTCTTCACTTGAAGTCATTAAATTTGATTGATGGTGACAGGTCAACGTCATAAATTATGGCAGGTCTATTGTTATGCCAGGTGTTCCTATTGTTATACATGACAGGTCATAAATCATGACAGGTCTATTGTTATGCCAGGTGTTCGTATTGTTAGACACGTCAGGGCAGGTCTATTGTTATGGCAGGTGTTCCTATTGTTAGCCAGGGGTGTATTAACTAATGATTGATGGTGACAGGGGAACCGTGGGAATTGAATATTTCTTCACAAATCTAGGTCAAAATTCGTCGAGTATTTCTTTACAAAATCGTATGATTTCATAGAAACCCGTCGCTGGCAATAGATAAGTTATTGGACGTGGGTGGGCAGGTAATATTTCTAAGGCCAAAAAAAAACACACACAAACGGTTGACGCGAGTGGTCCTCGTCAAATCTTTTCAGATGTAATTACGAACAAAAATCTGGAATTTCATAAAACCTATTAGGTAATTATATGAATATAAATAATTAATTGAATTTATGATTCCTGGATACCTTTTACTAATGATTTGTACATATATTCAATTTGGTGAGATTGAATAATTTATTGAACTTTTTTTCATATAAGATTCACAAATTTTTTTATGGAAGAACAAAATAACTTAAGTAACTCTTTTCCTATAAAATGCATGAAATTCATCAGATCAATCAGATTTTATTTCTTCGATTGGGCAGAATGCGAAATTTTTTATTATAGATCTCATTTTTTTTTTTCTGTTTAATTTTATGTATACCACAAGCTTCATTTTGAAGCATAGATAAAAAATGTCATTTACCTGGAATGAAAAAATATTTTTCCTTCAAATAATCGAATCAAAAAGTTTAATTATTCTCTCTCTTAGTTGGAAATATCAAAATATTTCTAAAACTTCATCTATGTAAATGAAACTAAATTCACTTTCTCTTTTGACAACCGGGATTACACAGTTACATCCAACGAAATTAATTTCTGGTTTCCCTAACTGAAATAAAGATAACCGATAATTATAAACATACAATACAATAGTACCTAGTCCTCCAAAATGAAATGGATGCATTTTATATTGGCCAAACCGATAAACCTATCAATAGAAATTATAAAAACTTATTGAATCAAATCTTTACAGATGTAATTACGAACAAAGATCAGAAAATACTTATTAGGTATTATATGAATAAAAATAATTTATTGAATATATGATTCCTGCATTCATTGTATAAATGATTTGTCCAATTTGATGATATTAAATAACTTAAGTAACATTTTTCCTATAGGATGCATGAAATTCGTCAGACCAATCAGATTTTATTTCTTTGATTAGGCAGAATGCGAATTTTTTTATTATAGATCTCATATTTTCTTTTTCTGTTTAATTTTATGTATATCACAAGCTTCAATTTGAAGCGTAGATAAAAAATGTCATTTACATGGAATGAAAAAATATTTTTCCTTTAAATAATCGAATCAAAAAGTTAAATTATTCTCTCTCGTAGTTGGAAATATCAAAATATTTCTAAAACTTCATCTATGTAAATGGAACTAAATTCACTTTCTCTTTTAACAACCGGGATTACCCAGTTACATCCAACGAAATTAATTTTTGCTTTCCCTAACTGAAATAAAGATAACCGATAATTATAAACATACAATGATAAATCAGTTGTAAATATCGTATATTATTACGATGAATGACGGACAGCTTTTTGAATAAGAAAAACTTTTCATATGAAATATATACAAAACCTCCTAGTGTTTAAAAATTATGATGCTAATACGATCAATATTATATAAATAAATTGATAGGGTGTTAAGCATTAGGTATTTAATTCAACTTAGATTATAAATTATAACCCATACTTTGTATGAAGTAGTAATAAAGTTAAATTATTATTTCATTCTATTATTCTACATTGAAAATTTAATAATTTTATAATTGTATGCATACTTATAAACAATCACATACCTTGCCATGCCAAAAAAAGCCCACACACATCTATACTAAACGGATAAAATTGTTTTATATTCACTGGATTCTATATGTAGCAACATTTTGATATTAAGAGGGGGGGGGGAAAGTAACTTTCCAAAACTTTATGTGGCTCTTCTTCTTTGGAAACTTTTGCAGGTGGAATGAACCTCTTTGTACGGATGAGTGAAAAAATTGACAATGACGATGCTATAAACAAGTATTACACAATCGAATATTTTGCAGATTCTAGTTCCACAGAAATGGATAAAAAGAAGAAAGGGTCGTATTTTAGAAAACAGCTAGAGCCATTACATTGATGAACGATCGTAAAACGCTGGATGTCTGTGACGTTATTCATCAGAGGGTGCAAATAAATCAGTGGGAGGTGGACCGCACACACCCTGTGTGTGTATATATAAGAATGCTCAATGATACAGGGAGCATCAGATTCAACCGTAACAACCGTAAAATGAATATGTGTAATGGAGTGTACCTCGAATCTCCGACTTCACCGGAGCCTCATGAGCAGGAGGGTGAAGTTTTTTTACCGCTGCACCATTCACGCATAAAAATTGAAGAAATGGAAGAAGAAGAAGAGAATTTGATTGAGGGAGAAGGATGGGTTTATGACTTTATGGGGGAGGAATTGGAGATGGATGAAGAAGATGGCTATTTCATAGATCATGCGGAAGATGGTTATTTCATCGATCAGGCGGAAGATGTTTATTTCATCGATCAGGCTGAAGATGAGGGTTACGTCGATGAGTATTATCCTCCCCCATCGCCTCCTTCTTCACTCGGAGAAGATTCAGGATTCGAGGAGTGAAACGGTATGTAAATCAGGTATTAAAATAAATGCATCCATAAAAACATGTTATTTATTAATCATTTTACATTATTCAGCTATTTCTAGAAATATCTTACCATTTAACAAACAAATTTTTGTTTTAATAACAACTACTTGATTTTTTTTCTAGTGAATGTACCAGCAGTACCATTATTATCCTCACCTCATCACCTCCTTCTTCACTCGGAGAAGATTCAGGATTCGAGGAGTAAAACGGTATGTAAATCAGGTATTGAAATAAATGCATCCATGAAAAACATGTTATTTATTAATTATTTTACATTATCCAGCTATTTCTAGAATTATCTTACCATTTAACAAACAATTTTTTGTTTTAATAACAACTACTTGATTTTTTTCTAGTGAATGTACCAGCAGTACCATCAAGGTTGATGAAATGCGTGTAATGGCGAGGAGTAAAACGGTATGTAAATCAGGTATTAAAATAAATGCATCCATAAAAAACATGTCATTTATTAATTATTTTACATTATCCAGCTATTTCTAGAATTATCTTACCATTTAACAAACAATTTTTTGTTTTAATAACAACTACTTGATTTTTTTCTAGTGAATGTACCAGCAGTACCATCAAGGTTGATGAAATGCGTGTAATGGATATACAAGCTTGTACTGAATTTATAAAATTGAGTTACAATGACTCACCCATATGTATGAATTGCTGGTAAAATATTAGCTCAATATTGAGAATATTGTGTTAGATAGTATCATTTGATAGAGATATTATGTATCCTATTAGTAATGTAATTGTATATAAATACGATGTTGGTAGAGCTATGTACAAAAAATTTATGATATTATATAACAATAAACTTTATTTTAGAAAATTTATTCATCTAATTACAAACCTTCGGAGCCAGCGTCAAAGTTAGATAGTGAGATGATTGTTATATTGAATTGTGATATACCCGATAATAATAACACTGTCTTGAAATTGCATATTGGTTTGAAATATGGAATAAGAGATTGCTTTTCAAAATATAAATGATAGTATTTGACTTTAGAACTATGCAAATGAAAAAAACCCCATATAAAATGCAGCTAAAGAATAATCATATACAATATAAACAAATAATTTTTCAATCTTGTATACTAGAACTGCTTTTTTAGGAAACTTTGGGTGATTAGAAATAAATGAAACGTAGACGATAAACGTATACGAATAATAAATTTTTAAAATCATGAGATAACAAGAAGTACTTACTTATTTAGAAACATAAAAACCTCTATAGGGTTAAGAAAATAAAATATAGAAGATGATCATTGATGAATATTTTTTTCGAAAAACACATAACTTTGAATAAAATTTTTTGTTATGAAATGTAACTAAAGAATATTCGTATACAATATAAACAAATAATTTTTTAATCTTGTATACTAGAACTGCTTTTTTAGGAAACTTTGGGCGAATAGAAATAAATAAAACGTAGACGAAAAACGTATACGATTAATAAATATTTTAAAAATCATAACATAACTAGAAGCACTGTTTTAGAAACATATAAACATTTATCTGATTAAGAAAAATAAAATATAGAGGATGATCATATACATTGATAAACATTTTTTTCAAAAAACACATAAATAGCTCTTAAACCATAACATGACTAAAACTATTTTCTGAAAGTATCTAGAGGAATGAGCATTATAACGTAATTAAATCGTTGACCGGGGATCTCTTGTACACAATTCTAAGAGGCATACAAATCGCCCCTATTGTAGTGTGAAGACCATGTAGACCATTATATGAGACCAGCGTTTTATACAGCTACACCTGTGGCTGTGAAAAACCAACTACACCTTATGTTTGTGATGCTGGAAAATTGTAAGAAATCTCAAAAATATTTTTGTGTGAACTTAGAACGCGAAAAAAATTGTTAAGTAAATTTTAACAAATTAACAATTTGAACAATATCAAAATAATATAGTTGATTCAGTCCACTCGATTTTGATTAGACACTTTGATTTTATTTTACTAGAATCTTTTGGCTGCTTAATAAAATCTTTCCATAAATTATTGAATATCACCAAATTGAATAAAGGTATTTACAAATCATTAGTAAAAGGATCCAGGAATCACATTCATATAGATGAAGTTTTAGAAATATTTTGATATTTCCAACTAAGAGAGAGAATAATTAAACTTTTGATTTGATTATTTAAAGGAAAAATATTTTTTCATTTCCAGTAAATGACATTTTTTATCTACGATTCAAATTGAAGCTTGTGGTATACATAAAATTAAACAGAAAAAGGAAATATGAGATCTATAAAAAAAAATTCGCATTCTACCTAATCATTCATTCATGAATTCTTCAATGTACCTGTGTTTCTTAATAATCGCGTCTATTTAAGCATTCGAATCGATTCATGTATACAAAAAAGTTTCAATCATATCAATTTTGATTTTTCAAGAAACAAATTATTATGAACGACAGAAATACGCATTCTTACAAACCTTAATTGTAATTCCTACTCCGGACTATGGACTTTAGAATATGCATAGGATGGGGTTATTTACAGAATACGTAAATTCAATTTTTACAATTTTATTCGAATTGTCCGTGGCGTACAGTGAAAAAGTTTAACATTTGTTCGAAATTTCATGGAAATTCGGAATGAAAAGCTTGGAAGTAACAACTGGAGAAAAATTTTATATCAAAATATGCCAAGTGCATAAAATTCGTAATTCGAAAAAGACCCGTTTTGATTTTTTGCATTGAATAAATGTTGAAAATATCATCGTTATTCAGATATACATTGCGAATATTCTGAGCAACGCTCAAATTAGATGTTCGAAATTGCTTGTCATTAGGAGTGTCTTGTGTGCATTCGAAATCGTAAGGTGTAGTTGGTTTTTCACAGCCACAGGTGTAGCTGTATAAAACGCTGGTCTCATATAATGGTCTACATGGTCATCACACTACAATAGGGACAATAGGGGCGATTTATATGCCTCTTAGAATTGTGTACAAAAGATCCCCGGTCAACGATTTAATTACGTTATAATGCTCATTCCTCTAGATACTTTCAGAAAGTAGTTTTAGTCATGTTATGGTTTAAGAGCTATTTATGTGTTTTTTGAAAAAAATATTTATCAATGTATATGATCATCCTCTATATTTCATTTTTCTTAATCAGATAAATGTTTATATGTTTTTAAAACAGTGCTTCTAGTTATGCTATGATTTTTAAAATATTTATTAATCGTATACGTTTCTCGTCTACGTTTTATTTATTTCTATTCGCTCAAAGTTTCCTAAAAAAGCAGTTCTAGTATACAAGATTGAAAAATTATTTGTTTATATTGTATACGAATATTCTTTAGTTACATTCTATAACAAAAAATTTTATTCAAAGTTATGTGTTTTTCGAAAAAAATATTCATCAATGATCATCTTCTATATTTTATTTTCTTAACCCTATAGAGGTTTATATGTTTCTAAATAAGTAAGTACTTCTAGTTATCTCATGATTTTAAAAAATGTATTATTCGTATACGTTTATCGTCTACGTTTTATTTATTTCTAATCACCCAACTAATAGGATACATAATATCTCTATCAAATGATACTATCTAACACAATATTCTCAATATTGAGCTAATATTTTACAAGCATTTCATACATATGGGTGAGTCATTGTAACTCAATTTTATAAATTCAGTACAAGCTTGTATATCCATTACACGCATTTCATCAACCTTGATGGTACTGCTGGTACATTCACTAGAAAAAAATCAAGTAGTTGTTATTAAAACAAAAAATTGTTTGTTAAATGGTAAGATAATTCTAGAAATAGCTGGATAATGTAAAATAATTAAAAAATAACATGTTTTTTTATGGATGCATTTATTTTAATACCTGATTTACATACCGTTTTACTCCTCGCCATTACACGCATTTCATCAACCTTGATGGTACTGCTGGTACATTCACTAGAAAAAAATCAAGTAGTTGTTATTAAAACAAAAAATTGTTTGTTAAATGGTAAGATAATTTTAGAAATAGCTGGATAATGTAAAATAATTAATAAATAACATGTTTTTTATGGATGCATTTATTTTAATACCTGATTTACATACCGTTTCACTCCTCGAATCCTGAATCTTCTCCGAGTGAAGAAGGAGGCGATGGGGGAAGATAATACTCATCGACGTAACCCTCATCTTCCGCCTGATCGATGAAATAACCTGTCATTATTTATGACCTGTCATATATAACAATAGGAACACCTGGCATAACAATAGACCTGCCATGATTTATGACCTTGACCTGTCACCATCAATCAAATTTAATGGCTTCAAGTGAAGACCTTCTACTTTCATGAGTAAACAAAACACATTCAAGCTGAATTTGTTTGAAATCCCCTTTTTTTATAAAATGGGGATTTTCTGCAGCCCAAAAATGATTGTTTTTGTGATTGAATATTCCCTCTCTCGAAAATTCAGATTCATCCGTCCATATAATTTTCTGAAGGAAATTTGGATCGTCGTAAGTCCATGTTAAAATCCATTCACAAAACTCTACACGTTTTGGAGGATCATCTCTATGTAGGGCATGAGCTTTGATGAATTTATAATCATGTATTTTATGTTTTTTTTAAATTCTTCTTGTCGAAGTGTAAGCCATACCTGAATCCACAACGGATCTTCTTATGAATACATGGGGGTAAGCGTAGAAATATCCCAAGACGTTAATCATCACCATGACAACTTTTGTATTATAATTGAATAAATTTTATGTTTGCCTGCTACGAATGCTCCAGTAGATAGAGTATTTTCTATGATGAACAAATTGTGGACATTAAAAAAAACAGTTAGGTACAAACTCCAATTCTGAAGGCGAAGTTGATAACTAAGGTGAATATAAAAAAACTTGCCAACAGTTTTATTCTTACTTAAAGTCATCACTAGCTGTATTAAAGCAAATCTGTTTCTCTGTTTTTGACAGTTCTAACAACCATTCAAATTTTGTCATTTTGTGTCATATGAAACAATTTCACCCAATCATGTCAACATTACACTGATATTTCCCTCCTGTCAAAAATCCCTTGAATGCAATTATCGAAAATTACAGCGAATATTTCCCTCCTGTCAAAAATCCTTCGTAAATAGAATGCAATTATCGAAAATTACAGCGATAATAATTATCGCAAATTAGAAAGCGAAAGAGCCCTGCGATAATTGCATTGTAGACCGATAATTGCATAGAAGCATAGTTCATATTACGTTTTTTGATGACAAGCTGAGAATTTATGAATTACTTACGTCAGTTTGACAAGTTGAAAGTTTATTCGGGAAATATTCCCACAAATTACATTCGTGCATCAAAATAACCGGATAATTTCGCATTCCAGCGTGTTGTCCAGCCCGACACCTTCGGTGTCGGGCTCTTTCTCCAAAAATGAAAATGAACTCATGCAGTTTTTTGACAACACTCTGTCATGCAAAATTATCGGTAATTTTGATGCACTTGCGCAATAACTTACGATAATTGCATTCAGTGCAATTATCAATAACTATGACATGCTTGCGTTTGGCGACTTTTTCCAAATAAATTCCAAAATGTCACATTTTGTCAACAAATTGTCCTTCGAAAATCCCTCGGACATTGACAAATTCCTCCTAATTTTATGACAAATTTCTCAATCTCGTCTATTATCAATGTCCTAGGGATATTACTAATGTTAAGTATAAATTAATGTAGCCACATGTTTTGGATATTTTAATTTGTACATAATAATAGCTATCCTTTTCTAAATAAATACCTTAAAAAAAGAGGTTTTTTTCCATTTGCCACCTGTTAATTGACCTAAATAAACCAATATCTCGTTTTGAGTCATAAAATAAATGGTCACGTTAAGTATAGTAAAACAAATAAGACTTAATGACAATAAATGCTTAATACCTCATACATTTACTTCAGGTTATAATACAATACAGTATTGAAATAATTGTGAATGGAATCACAAGCTGAAACATATGTAGATAATTTAATAGAGAGAAGTAATCTAGGTATATATTGTTTATTTTATATATATATATATAAATATTAGGACGGACGGATGAATCTTCACAAATGATAAAGGATTCACTGAAAATAAGACCGATTAATTACTTCCGCAAAATCTAGAGACCTCCAGAAACCATTCATTGATAACCCAGTCCTAAAACAACCAATCAGGAACAGGTATAATTTTTGAATGTTTGATTTTCAATAATTTGCTTCATTTTGATCTAATTCGGAAATCCGAAAATGAACAACAAATCCTCAAACAAATTACAGCAACCTCAACGTACTATCAGTTTAAGGGAAATATACCTTCTATGAAATTCATAATATCACTCTTCAACTAGAAACTTCGATTAGGTTACTCACCTCTCCGAAATCGCATTGTTTATTTTTGACTCCCATTGGTACCCTGCCATGTTTGTCATGGGACGACAAGTCTATTGTATCGTCATCTGGAATTCCATCATTCAAATCAGAACCTGGAAACGTCCTCCCAACCCATTCCGAATCTGGATGAATGAAAATGACAAGGCTATCATTAGTTTATATAATAAATAACAACATAGAAAAATTTGAGTACCATTTGGTTTTGGTAATAAATGAAAATAAAAGTTTGTTCATGCAGTACGATTCTATTACAGTCGCATCTTGTAGAAAATGTTTCTTTTTGTAAAGTGCACAATGAAAATTCTTCAATAATTTCAAAAGTTATCAAACAACTTTCCAAGGGAGCTGGTTATATGTATTCCGAGACAAGAATTCACAATCAAGCAGTGAATTATAGAAACCTTGAAGTCACGTCGACTCAATCTGCAACAGATATTTCGATCTTATTATATCTCATCAGTGCAGCTTATTTGACTCGAAGTGAATTAACAATTTCTAATTGTTCTAACAACCCAAAGCGCTCTCCACCAAGGATATGAGAAACCAATTCAGGGCTTTGAACGAGAATGCAGAATTCCGTCGCGAGAGTACATAGTTCCTGACATGAAATGTGCAACTGTGGCGTATGAATACATATAACCGGCTCCCTAGTAGAATTGTTTGATAATTTTCTAAATTATCGAAGAATTTTCCTTTTTCACTTCATGTAGTAGATATTCGCTATATCCAAAATCAACTTTTATCTTGAGGGGACCACATTTTCACAGAAATAACATCCCCGAAAATTCACCTCAGTAGTAGCATCCCCGAAAATTCACATCAGTAGTAGCAACTCTTTAACCTTTAACCTTTTATGGAAGGAATGTTATTGGGTGGTATATCGTGAGGAAGATACTTTTATTGTCTTCATGATTTTGTTAAGAAATTTTGTTTCACTCTAAAACCTACGGCCACAAAAAGTTGGGAACCACTCTGAACTAGATTGTTACTAACGCTATGTGTTCGTTGATAGATTGCAAATAAATAGTTAGAAAGTACCTATATGCGGACTTTAATTAAACTATAAAGATAAACTGAACAAAACAAGATGGAGAGATGTGCTAAATTATAAAATTTTGGATGTGCTGTGACGTGCCTTTTTGGTGATCTTTTATTTTTCGTAAAGATATACCTTAATATTATACCTCGGGCGCCAGATTTTTATGCAAATCGAGGTTATCTCCTCGATGGGATTATCTGTCTAAGAATCCCTCGGTCACAGGTAACCCTAAAATGTTTCAGGGGCACCGGATGGTTAACTCAGTGGAGAATAGGGTTTGGTTTCGATCTAAGATGCTAGTGATCGATTGTACAAGCTCTTTTACGTTCTTTAGGCGTCGAAGTGCTGTGATATAACCTTTTCTGTAACGTTATGGATGGTACTGAATTACAGATTGAATTCACTTCAAGTGAATGAAACGACAGTAAATAATACACAGTAATAAAATAAACACTATATTATAAATAAAAATGTAAAACAAATAACCACGGTTATTGTACCATAATAAAATAACAAAGCAAAGCAAGTTAAGAGAGCTGCAAGCTAAGGTTGTGAGAGAGCTAATATATACAGGGAAACAGGTAATGCGTTTAAGCAAGCGGTCTTAGATGAGTAGCGGAAGCTTTATTCTATTAATCGGTCAGGCAAGTTGGTATAAATCTACAACTTCGTACTATCAAGGTTCAACCCCAAACAAAATGTGAATATTTCACGGAACAGTATAGATTCAATAAATAATACAACCCCCAGATCGTTACAGAAGTCCTTAACAGTGCTACACCGCACTACTTACAAAGTACACACGAACTGTAGTCAGGGAAACAGGTATTTCAATACCACAATCAAATATCATACTTTACCGCAGAGCGGTAACCCCTTCAACGTATCTCTTAGATACAAACGGATTTGAATTACAAGTACAAGATTAATTGAAACTTAATTGCCAACAATAACGCTGAATCGCCAGAATTCAATTAACCCAATATACACACGATTTACGAAATATTAAAGCAGATATGGAATCTATGCAAATAAATATACGAAAACATAAGTCACAACGTCAATCCAATACGTAGAGTTCAAATACAATATTATACACTTGTGATTACGACCAGATTTAACAAGGAAAGTCGGAATATAACTATGAACGATATGGAACACAATTTCAGATTCTATCATTTAATCGCGTTTCCTAGAGGGTCCTGTGCTACAGCAGCGAGACACAAAGGAAAATATGTCCCTAACTGAACGCGTTTCCTAGAGTGTCCTGTACTACAGCAGCGAGGCGCAAAGGAAAATTGATTATTATAAATTGTTTCGGAAAAATCTATCGGTCCTTGAATCTGAAATATCTGAACGCAGCCTCGTGTCAAATCAGAGTATGTCGTTCTTTGAGGTTATCGCTGTGCCTGTCACCAAAACAGATGATACTTGAATCAATAAATCAAAATCGATAATAATATGGATTACTAACTCTACTGAAATAATTGCTGGAGACCCAAAGTAATCAAACAAGAACGGCTCGAGTTAAATACTGGTATAATTTTCCACGTGCTATAATGATGAATGGATTCACCCAGTCGGTACACTATTCTTCAAGAATAAACATTAGGGACTTAAAGCAGTTCTTCAAATAGATCACTTATCCTTATCCGTATACGTAACGTAACGGAGATACGTGATTAATCAAAAAGAGACATAAAGCAAATGCGTTCGCAACGTAACCATACATGTGTTTTAATTTTTAACCTAAAAAATAGTGAGAGTTGACATCTACTAAAAAATAGTGACCTTTCGCGTTTCCTATTATTTATTAATCATGGAACATCACTTTCGTCGTTTGGTCGTTGAAAAACGAGAGCACGGAACACAAAAAAGCAATACGTACGTTAGGTACGTGTGACGGATTGATACGTTCCACGTAACGTAACGAAGCACACGTATCGCTTCTGCACATGCGCTTTGCGATACGTATACGGATAAGTGGTGATTTTTAGAACTGCTTTAAGTCCCTATTGTCAGTTGGAAACTTGCACAGTTCACTGGTCAATAGGGCACACTACTATTCACTGGGTTTACTATTATCAGTTAGATGACTAAAAACTGAGAAGAGCAAAAGAGACCTGTTCTAGAGCTGCAGGCCATTTTATAGTCTCACCAGTCACCACCACCACTGGAAAATGTTGGGGAAATTCATGAAAATGGGGAGAACTGAATGTTCATTGGCGGAAACTTTGGTCATAATTCGGCATTTTCATTGTATCGGTGATTTTCAGATGCCTTGCCAGAAGTTCAGCAGAGATAAGATAACAAACTGAGGATTAACCTTTTTGCTACCTAACAAAACCTATGACAAACCTCCAGTCAAGTGGCAACTGCAAATTTCATGAAATAAATGGGTTGATGAACAAAACTAAATTTGAATTTACTACGTTTATTATCACAAAATATTTTGAAAAATATAACACTGCGATTGCAATTTCGGTCACTAGATCATCATCGGGCAGATTGAGTTAAGAACTGCAATTTCTTAACTCAATCTGCCCGATGATGGTCTAGTGACCGAAATTGCAATCGCAGTGTTATATTTTTCAAAATATTTTGTGATAATAAACGTAGTAAATTCAAATTTAGTTTTGTTGATCATGTTAAATTATCACGTAGTAACGACGGATTCCATCAACTAAATAAATGGGTGTTAAAAACATTGACTTTCGACACAACTATCAACTTTCCTAGAAACATTGGACTTGCCTTTAGAAAATGTGCTAATTTATAAGTATCGGACAGTCCCAGACAGCCAAATTTGGCCTCAAACTTAAATGTACGTACTCCCCCTTTTATTACAGACTATTCTAGATGAGTGAAATTTTCACTTCATCACAGTGCATGAAACACTTGTTTCATTGGAGCATGTATGAATATGTAGAAATTCATTGATAATAAAGAACTTCGATTCAAAAATTATTCTTATTCAACTTATGATAATAGTGTCTGTGTTCCAATACCACCCATAACTAAATTTCGAAAAAATGGTTACACTAATCGTTCCAGGAAACAAATCGCATTACAATTAGCTTTCACAATTAATTACAATTCGTAAGACGCAAGGTTCAACATTAGATAAAACTGTCGTGTATATTTGAGAAAAAGAAACTTCTATTGGTTTTTGTGTCGCATTTTCCAGAGTAGAAACATTAGAACGATCAACATTAAATAGAAGATTTCCCTATGATAGATTAACGATTTGATGAAACATATTTCAATATAATTACGAAATATTCATTATTTCCATCAAATTCAATCGTTAGGCGCTGTTATGTCTGATTATTTTTCACTATACCTGGTCATATAATAATTTTCAAAACGGTCAAAACAGACGAAATAAGGAAATCATTTCTCAATAAATAAAACAATAAAGATTATTCAATATTAACAGAAAAACTTCGAATTATTTGGGCATTCTCAGAATGACTTCACACAAAACAATTATTAAAATGAAAATAAATGAACTTTCTCAACATATAGTAAAAAACAGCAGATATCAAGAAATAATAATAGATTACTTCTCGGATTACTTAATCAACAGAAAAAGTTATTACCTTATTGAATTTTTCATACTATTAAGAGTCAAATCAAATTTATGTTTATCAATTTCATGCCTAACATGGGTTATAAAATTTCCATGAAAGTACAGAATCATAATATTAATATCACTTGCACGAATCTAGGATAATTGCTAGTCGTCAATGAAGGCGTAACATTTAATGGTGTATGAAATAGAATTATCGATCAAAAGTAATCAATGTACATTGATTACATATACAAGAGAGAACATATATAAGATATAAGAATTAAAATCGAAGGCCTCAGAATGAAAATTTTAATCGACTCTAATATCAAGAAAAAACGTGAGCTGCAGAGCTCCATCAGGTCGTATTTTGCGCGCGTAATGCATCGCGTCGAGATGCGATTCTAACGAATTGAATCATATTTTGAAAAATCACGCTTAAATAGCAGACAGAATCAAAAAGTTGAAAATAATTTTTTTATTAAAAACAATTAAATTTTTCGAGAAAGAAAAATAAATCTACATAAAAATTGCGGCAGTTGGAAAAATTGAACCAAATTTTGGTTGTTTCCTTCTGCAATGAAAACAATCCCAGGAAAAAATAATCAGCAAATAATCATGGTGTGATACGAACCGCTGGAGATGTAAATATGTACCTATTACATATATCTAATAAGAAGGCTTAATTTCGGACATTCTGTTGGTAATAAATCCCATATTTTTTGTTACTAGTTTGAGACATTTCCACCTCCCTGATTCACCCTATCCCAAAGTTTTGAGATGCCAAAATTTTTGATAGTTCCGTTTCGGCTTATTTGATATGATGGGAGCCGCTAAAGATGCCAATATATATATATATATATATATATATATATGTATATATATATATATATATATATTTATATATATATATATATATATATATATATATATATATATATATATATATATATATATTGACCAACTGACTCACATCATTAATACATCCTTAATGAGTGGTATTGTACCTAGTCAATGGAAAGTTGCAAAGATAAGACCGGTATCGAAGGTATCTAAGCCTACATCTTTGAGTGATTTCAGACCTATCAGCATCTTACCAGTGGCTTCTAAAATTTTGGAAAAGGTTGTTTTTGAACAAATGTCTGACCATGTTGAAGGGAATATTCTCCCAATAAGTCAATCAGGTTTTAGTAAATACCATAGTACTAATACTGCTCTACTGAAAATAAGTAACGATATAGCTGGTGCTATGGACAATTTGATGGTTGTTCTTTTGGTCTTACTTGACTACAGTAAGGCCTTTGACCTAATATACCATCCACTACTAGAGGCTAAGCTACAATTCTATTAATTTCATCCTTCAACGGTGAACTGGTTTTGCAGTTACCTTCGTGACCGGTATCAATATGTTGAGGTCAACAGTACCAGCTCGTCATTACAGCATATAAGAAAAGGTGTACCTCAAGGAAGCATCCTAGGACCTATATTATTTACAATATTTGTGACAGATATGGTTGATGTTTTGACCCATTGTAAAATTCATCAGTATGCTGATGACACTCAGCTTTATTTGCCCTTCTTACCTCAAGAAGTTAACACTTCTATACAAGTGTTTAATGATGAATTGAACTCTATAGTACTCTGGTCCCAAAGAAATGGTTTGAAATTAAATCCATCAAAAACAGAAGTGATATGTATAGGAACTAGAAATACACGCTCAAAAGCAATAAATTTAAAAACCTGTGATATTAATGTAAATGGAACTGTGATATATTTTAAGGATGCTGTTAAAAGTCTGGGAGTAGTTATAGATAATGAGCTCAAATTTGAAATCCATATTTGTAACTTACTTAAATTAGCATATGTAAAACTTAAATCAATCTATATTTTTAAGCAGTACTTGTCTAGTCATATTAAGTGGAATTGAGTTACAAGTTTAATCATGTCATCCTTTGGTTACTGTAGTTGTGTTTACTACTCATTTACTACAACTCACGCTAGAAATTTGATACAAAAAATGCAAAATTGTTGCCTTAGATACTCATTCAACATAAAACGAAAAGAACATGTTACTCCACATTATAATAATCATAAAATCCTGAAACATGAGTCAGTGTTTATATGTCAATTTGCAGCTGTTATACATAAAATATTGAGTTCAGAGAGTCCCCCATACTTGAATGAACTCCTGGTTAAGAGAGAACTATGTCATTGTGTGAATGTACGTAGAAGTAGTAGTAGTTTTGATATACCATACCATAGGTCATCTAAGTTTGAAAGGGCTTTCTCTTATAGGGCTGTGAAGATTCTAAATGATAATCTGGATCTTTTTAATAACTGTATTAATATCAATACATTCAAAAGATACCTTAAAGAAAAATGTCTGAATTTTCAGATTGATTGTATACAGTGATTGTTTCGTTTTGGTGGTAGTGGTAGAACAGCTATAGCTGAACTTCCACCTTTTGTACTTATTTTTTATGTAATTCTTAGGTGCAATAAAGATTATTATTATTATTTTTATTATATATGTATATATATATATATATATATATATATATATATATATCTATAAAAAAGGTAATAATTGCTGACCTGTATGTAAAAACAATAATATCTATTGGGAGTTGCAGCAGACCAGTTCAGTTGTACTCTTTTTTCTTTGCTCAAGCTTTCGAGAAGAATTTATTTTCTGCTGCAACTCCCAATAGATATTATTGTTTATATATATATATATATATATATATATATATATATATATATATATATATATATATATATATATATATATATATATATATACATATATATATATGAATAAAAACAAAACTTGGATTTACTACATTTATTGTCACAAAAACACTTTGAAAAATATAAAACTGCGATTGCAATTTCGGCCACTAGACCATCATGGGACAGATTGAGTTAAGAACTGAATACATAATGATAGATTTGCTCTTACGGGTGGGAAATAATTATTGCAGGTATCTAAATAGACAAGAGCAACATATTTCAATAAGAGCTAATCGAGTGGATTTCCCAAATTGGTACAATAAAATGTTCTTAGAAAAATCATTATTGTTAGAATACACTAAATATAGGAGAACATATCAAGTCATTTCGGTAATTTGTACATAATTTGTAAGTTATGTATTTTGTGGAAACGGGTGGTGGGTTTCACGGCAATGATTTGAAAACGTTAAATCCGTTTTATTGTTCAAAAAGATTGTTGGTGTTCTTTAAATCTTGTCTTGAACGATCAGCCAGTCTGACCTATTTACACTCCTTTCCATACAGGACAAATCAACTTATAAACTCCTGAACTTTCAAAATTTGAAGCGATATCTTTGGCATCGAATAAAAATCCTGAGATTTTTGTCTTAGATTTGAAAACGTTGAATCCGTTTTATTTTTCAAAACATATTGTTGGTATTCTTTAAATCTTGTCTTGAACGATCAACCAGTCTGACCTATATACACTCCTTTACATACAGAAAAAATCAACTTATTAACTCCTGAACTTTCAAATTTTGAAGTGATATCTTTGGCATTGAATGAAAATCCTGAGATTTTTGTCTTAGGTATGAAAGCAATTTTAATATTATATTTAGGTATGACATTAGAAACTTTTTCTGTTAGAGGACCAAAATATGTGAATTTTTTCGATTTTTCTACTTTCGATTGAGGATATATGCTTTTGTACGCTAGTTGACTACGTTTCTTCATTATCATTTTATCTATCAAACTTGTATGAAAACCATTACTTGAAGCAATTATTTTTATACTTAGTAGAAATTTCTTTCAATTTGATACGGATAATGGAATTGAAAACGCTATGTGGATCACTGAGTTAAAAGATGAATGTTTATAGGATATATAGAAAATAAAAGTATTATTATTACGAAAGATAAATAAATCCAAGAAATTCATTTGTCGATCCAATTCTTTTTCAATTCTGAACGTTATATTTGGGTGAATGCTATTAATATAATTCAGAAACTGATATAATTACCTGGCGGTGCCCTTAAAACAAGGAATTAAATCATCAACGTATCTATGCCAAAAAGTTATATGTGATGCTTTTGTAGAATTGAATATTATGTTCTCTATATGTGACATGAAAATGTCTGCAATAAGCGTACTTAAAATGTTATCAAATTGTAACTAATTTTGATTAAGACATATATCTAATAAGAAAATTGCTGAACGACTAGATTGACTTGATATATTCTCCTATATTTAGTGTATTCAAACAATAATGATTTTTATACGAACATTTTATTGTACCAATTTGGGAAATCCACTCGATTAGCCCTTCTTGAAATATGTTCCTCTTGTCTATTTAGGTACCTTCCCACCCGTAAGAGCAAATCTATAATTATGTATTCAGTTCTTAACTCAATCTGCCCCATGATGGTCTAGTGGCCGAAATGGCAATCGCAGTTTTAGGGTACGAACAGAACGAGTAAGTCAAGATGGAGGTGTAGCTCGCGGTCGTGGTCGATGTCGACATCTATGTAAAACAAACACACTGAGTTGAATGGGAGCGAACATAGCGAGTAAGTCGTGGTGGAGGTTTAGCGCGATGCCACCAAGGAGGTTTACAGCGATGCTTTTGAAAATCAAATCAGTTTGTTTTACATGGACGCTTACCGCGCGGTCTACAAGGAAGGATGCTTCGCTGTGATTGGTGCGTTCAAGGCAGTGTTACCATCCCCCTCAACAGCAGCTCGCATAGAAGACGTGTGGCGTCTGACATTTCGTGCGCTACAGTACTTCAGTTGCCAGCTTTTTTCTCTTTTGCGTATTAAGTTTATTTTTCAATAATTTCAAGTGCTAAATATGAAGGAAGATCTCATAGTTATTCTTAAAGAGTATTTAATCTTTAAAATAGAGTTCAATGACTTCAGACTCATTCTATTTCGAAGCTTCGTTATTTTCATGGCACTAAATATCCTTTCAATTTCAGCATTCTATTTCATTCGGCTACAAGTGGGAAAAAGACAGGCTTGTCAGTAGTCTAGTCAACAAGTGCTTTTTTGTTCAAATTTTTTCAACAGTCTCGGAAAAATATGAGCAAGGTGTCATTCGATTCGGAATAGTATGTAAATATGTTTTGATAATAAAGTTCCGCTCGCGAAAATTGTAAAAGTTATTTAAACAATTTACTGAAAGAACAAAAGAGGGGTTTGGTTTTCTGCGAATAACTCAAAAACTAATTGAGATTTTTGATATCTAAAAAAAAATGATTCGAAATGAAGAGAAAATTTCTCATAATGAAGTTTCAGTTCCCGAAACTTTAGGATCAATATTTATAATTTTCTCAGAGGGGTAAAAATACGGCCGAAAACGGGTAATCGGGCTTACGCAAGCCACTCCCATTTTGGACACTTTAACAATAAACATTATTCAAGCTTTCGAGATATCGATAGCAAAATTAATTGTTATAGCGAATTAAAATGGACTGTGAAGTTTTCGAAAATGGTGTAAATAGCTGGGAGTTCAAATTATCAAAATTTCCTGTTGCTTTCTCTGCTTATGTATCTTACCCTTCGTGACTCGCAGGATAAAGGTTGGGTTGTAGGGAAGATAAGGAGCGAAGGTAATACCAGCACCCTTTCGAGGTTCTTTCTGTGATTTCCACACAATTAAAACTGGAAGACACTAGCGGCACTATCTATTTTAGCGATATTTCTATATTGTGAAGCGGGTGAACTAAAGTTTCTAATATAGCGGATTTTCTATTTTTGTAATAGCGGAATCTTCTATTATTTGCGGTATTTCAAGAAAAAAAATGATATTTATAACAGCGATATCTTCAAATGAAAACTGTCGATACTATACTGATTTTATACGCGATCTCGTGAAGACGATATCAACAGATGTTACTTTTTCATGCGAGTGCAATGAAGAATCGGCGTAAACATTAATGAATGAAAAAATTCATGCACTCACTGGATAGGTGAATGAACTAAAATCCGGCGGCAAAAATCACGATTTTCCAATTAGTTATGCTATAAAAAAAAATAATATTTTTGGACTTGAACATGAAAATTTTAAATCTTATAACTGTTCAACTATAAATCTGAGATTTTTTTCTTTCCTGGAGCTATTTTTGAAAGGCTTCAAAATAGCTCATTTTTGAAAATATTCGAAAATTTTTAATTTTCAGTTTTTTATCAACAACTTAGCTAGTTGCAAAATAAAAACAATTTTTTTCATAATAATTTCAATAAATCCGTTTTTCACCATCGGAAGCAGCATGAATAAATTTTAGTAGAAACCCTTGAAACAAACCCATTAAAATTGATTGATGATGACAGTTCCAGGAATTCTATTGTTATGCAGTCTATCGTTATGCCAGGTGTTTCTTTTGTATGGGCCGGTCTATTGTTCCTATTGTTATGTGCAGGTGTGCGGTGCAGTCTTTTGTTCCTATTGTCAGACCAGGTGTTCGGGACAGGACCGTATTAACTAATGATTGAGGGTCGTGAGAATTGAATTTTTTTTCACAAAGTTAGACCAAAATTCGTAAATCGTATGAAATCCACCCCTGCCATTCAACGTGGGTGGGTATTTCTAAGAAAACACACACAAAAGGTTGACGCTCACAAAAGCGTCGCGGAGTTATTAAACGTGAGGGGACTGGTCTTTACAAAATCGTGTGATTTCATAGAATTCCGGCGCGCCAGTGGTGGGGGTGGTTTCTATATTAACCTTAACAAACTCGGAAGAGTTTAGTTTACTTCTTTTATAGTTGTTGAACAGTTTCATTGTGCGTAATGTCGAATATGTTTGCCGGTTTTTTAAGATCCCTGTCTCTGGACATGATCATGAATATGTTTAAGCAGGGGCAATTCAGAACAACTGAATTACTAGATATCGTAATTGATATTGTTAATGAAAAAGTTGTTCTGGATAACTCATCAGTAAATCTAGATGAGTATAATGAACTATGCCTGGCCGCTCGCCCTGAATTGGTAAGTATTAATATATTACTTACTTTCGTATTCTTTGACTCTATTTTTGTAGATGTCTTCACAAGTGGATATACCTGCGCAGTCGTCGGCAGCAGGATATTTTAATATGGTACGTTAATTTTATTATTTATAAATATCAGATTATATTAAATGTTTAATATTATTACAGTATGATCAACACCAAGGATTTCCTGAATATACGGACGCCTTATTAGAGAACCAGGTTCGTTGAAATATTTTTTATTGTATTTTTCGTATTTTCTGACTCTATTTTTGCAGATGTCTTCGCAAGGGAATTTGCCTACGCCGTCGACATCAGGATATTTTAATATGGTACGTTAAATTTATTATTTGTAAATATCAGATTATATTAAATGTTTAATATTATTACAGTATGATCAACACCAAGGATTTCCTCAATATACTAACACACTGATAGAGAACCAGGTTCGTTGAAATATTTTTTATTGTATTTTTCGTATTTTCTGACTCTATTTTTGCAGATGTCTTCGCAAGAGAATATAGTCGCTCAACCGTCGACATCTGGATATGTTCATATGGTACGTTAAATTTATTATTTGTAAATAACAGATTATATTTTGAAAAATACTGAATATTGAATATTATTTCAGGCGCCGCTACACGAAACAGGCTCTGGATTACCCGGATATTCACAGTTAGAGAAACAGGTTCGTTGAAATATTTTATTTATTGAATCTTGCTAATAACATATTTTCCAGCCTTCCTTAGATGTCAGCCGTAACTACATAAACCTCGTCAGTACCAGTTCCAAATTTTACAAGAAATTCAATTCTACTGCCAGGGTGATACATTTCACCATAAACGATGATCAAGTTGGAGATAACCCCAACGAATGGCTAGAGGTAAGAATATTTTTCAATAATCTATATACATTTGCATAATTTTGTTTTATTTTCAGAACGTAATTAAGGAACTGTTACGGAGAGGTTTAGAAGATTGTGCCCCAGGCGATTATGTCGGTCTAAAGATCGATAATGCCAATATACCTGAACGGCCAATCGGTATTTCTCTAAGGAAGGCTGAGCAATACGATGCGGCGGTTGTTATGGATGTGTTAACGAAAGTTTTACAGAGCAATGAAAGCTTTTTCACCAAAGACTTGTTAACACTATCCATAACAAGAATTTCTCTACCGAGTGGAAGCGGGAACATCAACTTAACAGGCGAGTCAGCGGAGGACTATTGTAGCATAAAACAAAAAAGTTTCATAATTACACCGTATGCGAACGATAATATGTGCTTCGCTAGGGCATTAGTTCTAGCAATTATTTTCAAAACAGAGGGGCCTAAACAAGTAGAACTAATGCTCAGAACTAAAAATTTATTAGATAATAGAGCGCTTATACTATGCGGTAATGTAGGCATTGACAGATATACAGCTTGCAATTATGAGCATATTGATTTATTTCAAAATTATTTAGTAAATTACTCAATTATCGTTTATAATTCGCGAAACGGATCCACTACCTGTTACGAAGGGCCGCGTGACCATAAACGAACCCGCGTGACCATAAACGAACAACTTTAAATTTATATATAGAGAATGGGCATTATAACGTTATTAAATCGTTGACGGGTGCCTTTTCAACACAATTCTTTTGTGAATTGTGTAGAAAGGGATACTCTAAGTTTACGGAACATACAAACTGTCCGTTCAGATGCCCTTGTTGCCACACTTTGCCATTATGCGACGAAAAGGTAGATTCCATTGTATGCGACGCTTGTAACCGCGATTTTAGAGGTAGAATTTGTTTCGAGAATCATAAAAAGTCTTTATGCTCACAATTGAAGAGGTGTCTATCATGTCATAAATCTGTTTGGAAGAGTAAAAGGGTACACAAATGCGGTTATATATACTGCTCTACTTGTGGTTGTGAAAAACCAGTCAGACATGATTGTTTCATGAGAGTCTGTCCAAACATTCAAAAAAATAAAAAGTTTGTTTATATATTTTACGATTTCGAATGCACACAAGACACCCCTAATGAAAAAGGTCATTTCGAGCATTTACCTAATTTGTGCGTTGCACAGAATATTTGTAATATATGTCTGAATAACGATGATATATCGCAAAGTTGTCAAACGTGCGGGACACGACAGCATATATTTAAAGAAAAGCCCGTGGAAGAATTTCTAAAGTATGTGTCGTCGTCATTCAGAAAACATAACATTTTCTGTATAGCGCACAACAGTAAGGGTTACGATAGTTTGTTTGTTTTAAGGGAGATTATGAAGAATGTCAAAGCATGGAATCCTAAAATTATAAGCAACGGTACCAAATTAATGTCGATAAAATGTAATAACATTAAATTTATAGATTCGTTAAATTTCATGCCTTTACCTCTATCGAAACTGCCTGCAACTTTTGGATTTGAAGGTGTCAAAGGATATTTCCCCCATTTCTTCAATACATCAGCGAATCAAAATTATACCGGTCCTCTTCCAAATTACGAATTTTATGCACCTGACGCGATGAACACTACTGACCGCGAGAAATTTTTTGTTTGGTATAATGAAATGATAAATTCAAATTTTATTTTTAATATGGAAACAGAAATACAAAAATATTGTGTTTCAGATGTGGATATTTTGAGAAAAGCTTGTTTGAAATTCAGAGATACTTTTATATCGTCCACAGATTTAGATCCCTTTTTAGAAAGTATTACAATAGCTGGTGCATGTAATCAAGTATATAGACGGAAATTCCTCAAAAAGAATACCATAGGCATAATACCCCCTAAGGGTTATAGAATGAAAGATAATTCATCTATGGGAGCTTTGAAATGGTTGTTGTATATGCAGGGTGTTTTGAATACCAATATACAGCATGCAGGTTCGGGTAGAGAAATGAGATTACCTGAAGGAATTTTGGTTGATGGCTATATAGAATCCACAAAAACTGTTCTTGAGTATAACGGGTGCTATTTCCACGGGTGTAGAAAGTGTTTTAAACACACCACTATTGAGTTAGGTCGCGATAACAAAAAGAAAGAACAAATGTTTCAAAAATATGAATCTACAATAGCCAAACAACGTAAAATTCGTTCACTTGGGTATAATCTCATTACTATATGGGAATGTGAATTTAACGAGTTTTTGAAAAGTAATCCGGGTATGAAAGCTAATTTGGACAGACACTATGAACAATATAAAAATCCCTTGAACCCCCGGGACGCATTTTTTGGAGGTAGAACTAACGCTGTTAGGTTACATCACAGCGTCAATACTGATGAGAATGAAGAAATTCATTATTATGATGTTTGCTCGCTGTACCCCTTTGTAAATAAATATAAAAAATGTCCTATTGGACATCCCAAGGTCCATATAGGTGACGAATGTTTAGGTTTAGATTTGAATAAGGTAGAAGGTCTTGTAAAGTGTTTAGTTCTACCCCCACAAAACCTGTATCATCCCGTGCTTCCCTACAGATGTAACGGTAAACTTATGTTTCCACTGTGTCGTACGTGCGTTGAAAATCTCCAGCAAGACGAGTGTCTTCATACGGACGAAGAACGCTCGTTTATCGGAACGTATGTTGCTGATGAGTTACGCAAGGCAATCGAACTAAATTATACAGTAATAAAAATATTTGAAGTTTGGGAGTACGAAGTTACGCAATATAATACGGAAAGTAAAGAGGGTGGGTTATTCACAGAATATGTTAATCAATTTTTGAAATTAAAGCAGGAAAATAGCGGTTGGCCATCTAATTGTTGTAACGAACAGGACAAAATTAATTATATAGAAGAATATTTTCAAAGGGAGGGGATAAAATTAGATAAAGATAATATTGCGAAAAATTTGGGTTTCAGATATCTTGCTAAATTAATGTTAAACAGTTTTTGGGGTAAATTCGGTCAGAGGGAAAATCTACCCCAAACTTCAATTATTTTTAATCCCGAAGAACTTTTTAAACTAATTGTAGATCCCGCGAAAAAAGGCAAATCCATTTTATTCATAGATGACGAATCTATTGTAGTAAATTGGGATTATGTCGACGAAGCTATTTCACCGTTGAAAACTGTGAATGTAGCGATTGCCGCGTACACAACAGCAAGTGCGAGGCTCGTGTTGTATGAATATTTGGAGAAATTGGGGCAAAGGGTTATTTATTTTGATACAGATTCTATTTTTGTAACGAAGAAACCGGGTGAATGGTTACCTGAAACTGGAGATTTTTTGGGCATGATGACCAATGAGTTGGAATCATACGGTAAAAATGCCTACATTACAGATTTCATAAGTTCAGGCCCTAAATCATATAGTTTTAAAGTGTTCTGCCCTGATACAAAACAGACAAAGACTGTTTGTAAAGTTAAGGGTATCACACTCAACTACAAGAATGCACAACTGATTAATTTTGAGACTATGAAATCTCTAGTATTGGGTGAGGCGCATAGTATAACAACTCTTAATGATAGGAAGATTGTACGCTATCGAAATTATCAGATAGTATCGAAGCCAGAATCAAAGAAATATTCTGTACAGTTTAATAAAAGACGACGATTACCGGAGAGTTTCGATAGCGTACCGTATGGTTTTAAGTTTTGAGATATATATATATATATATATATATATATATAGAAAGTTATTTAATTTTAATAAATATTTATTCTGTACATTTTTTTTGAAATAGTAGTTCTAGTCATGTAATGTATTGTTATACGTTTAATTTTCTTAAAAAGAGTAGTCATGAATATTGTTTATTGTTACGTTTATTCATTTTTAATTCAATTAAAAGAGTAGTTATGATTTTTTATTGTTACTTTTATATATTTTGTAATCAATTAAAAGAGTAGTTATGAATTGATGTTTATTTATACTGTTTTTTGTTTATTATATATTTTTATACAATGTTATTGTTGAATCAAATGAAATTATACATTTTGTTTTTTTATTATATATTTTTATACAGTGTTGAACAGAATTTATACATATATTTAAAAAGTTTTATTTTATACATTTTGTTTTTTTGTTTATTATATATTTTTATACAATGTTATTGTTGAATAAAATTATACATATATTTAAAAAGAGTTTTTTATTTTATACTTCAAAAAATAATACAATCTCGATACAGTGTCATCATTTCTTTCTAATTCTACAGTGAAATATTCTAAAAAATCATGTAAGCAGTAACCATTCAACATGAAACATAAAAATAACAAACAATATTGGCCACACACTAAAGAATCAACACTCTGAAGAATAAACGAATTCATATTCCATATTTTAGAATTTCTCAATATGAATCTCTTGATTAATAATTTAGGTGGTCTGCCGTAACTATCGAAATAAGTGCATGAACCATATTCGTCAATGTATAACGCCACCCAATGACTTCCAGGCATGTTTGAAGTATCCTCATTAATTATTATTGCAGATGGTTTACTAACAAAATAGGTAACTGATCAATAGCATAAATCCCAACATGATTGGTTCGGGGAGCTATCACATCCAGTATTTGGGCTAATTCCGATGAATTCATTCTGATACCAATTTTTTAAATTGTACACGTTTCTCAGAGAGCACAAGTGTTCGTGTTTTTTATGTGAACCACAGTGTTTGCGTTGATATTTTTCGGATAAATATTGGAGGGTCGGACAACCAAGGTTCTCCAAATCTTCGATTATAATGTTACACGCATGCGTTATTTCTGATATAATATCCTTTTTCTCGGAACCTTTAACAAAAATTACTCCGTACTCGGTACACACACTGTCAATTAAATTATTAAATTCTGTATTTGACACAGAACCACCTTCCCAGCAGAGACCATGATGATTATTTTCGAGCCATCTATTAGTTTTGCAGCATGATGAGGTTAAGGAATCCCAGTCACATACAGGTTTGAATAAACAATGTTGCATATCATTTTCATTTAACGAAAGGATAGCCAACTCTTTTACGACGAATTTTTTTTAAAAATAAAATCCTTGTATATCGATAAACACTGCGGTCATTTTTAACTTCCGTAATCCACAACTACGTTACGATTTTTATCAATTTCGATGATATTATCAAACTCTGCATACAATATCAGATTAACAGTCTCAGTCAAAGCTTCGTTGAAACAAACCTCTATTCGCAGGCTACCATTCCTTATAAGGTTCCAGTGCGTTGTCGAATTAGCGGACATATCGGGAGTTAAATCGAAAGCTGTGAGAAAATTACCTCCGCAATAGTCTTCTCGTGAAATATGATTACCCTCATTAGAAAAATGAATACCCGTTCCAGAAAAGAGACTTTGATACGATCTAATGAACAAACCGCTTTCAAAATTAGGTTGTAGAGGTTTTGATGGGATTTGCTCGCCGTCGATATAAAGTGATAGATAATTTACAGAGTAATGTTTGAAATCAAACGGGTTGCTATCGAAAGAACCGTTGAAACTTTTATTAGAAACGAATCCAAGAACACATCTTTTAGGTAATTGACCTATATATATATTATCTAAAGATTTACTCTGCAGCCCGGGGGGAATCGTTAGAACTTTGACATCAACTCTAGTTATTGGGTATTTTGTGATTGTTACATCTAAAGCTTTATTATGAGCCAATAAAACTGTGGGTGATATTTTCACTCTCCGAACTAATAAACTGGCTTCGACGATTTCTATCTTTCCTTTCAGATTTGCGGCCGACATTAAACTAAAACTGTTTCTAGCTCTAACAAATTTGAGGCGTAGTTCCACACCACCCATTAAAAATTTTTCTTGATTGAAAAGGTCTCCATGTACTTTGCCTATTAAGTCAACTTCTTTACTTCCCTCCGTAAAATACTTTCTTTGATGAAAGCCTACATTGTCGGCACCCGTTGATTGCATTTTGAGAGGTGTATCGGGGTACCATAATCCCGCAGTAAGATGCGACTCTTTAGCGTTCGATCCATAACTCAAGAGAGTTTCAATGTACGATCTGTAACCATATGTATTATTCGGCGGTGATACCAATTTTTGGTTCAGATACACATCAACCTGGTTGAATATCGAGTGTAAAGTATTATTTACAGGTGCTATGATGTCTGTATCTTTAAGTTTTGAATTATCTTCTTTCATAATCCTCAAACGTATATATAGGAGAGTATGCGATAAATCAATATACTCGTCCGTTAATCCACTGATGATAAATTCTAAAGGTGACTCATCGTTAAGAACTGAGATAGGTTTGAAGTGTATGTAGTGGCCTTTTTCTATGCTCGTTTGAGTTGGTGGAATAGAAAATAAATCTAATTCAGATTTTACACATTCACACGAATTATTATGTAGATAAGCCATTTCAGCTGAAAATATCTTGTCTGATGCGTTTGGCTCGCGACTTGTCTCGTTTGATTGCGGACTTTGAATGGCGTTTTCTTTTACGATTATCGTTTTTTATACCATCTCCACTCATAGATTTCATTTTTTTAACAATTTTATGGCCGATATTTTTAGTTGTCTCTTCGAACCTGTTTTTCAACGAATCTCTAATAGGTTTATCCGCAATTACATCATTCAAAAAGTCGCTACCGCTCTTAAGTACTTCTTTACCGACGGCCTTTGTACCAGATTTGATTAAAGGAAATGCCATCCGCCATAATCCTTTGAAAAAACTTCCTAATCCATGCCCTTTCTGATAATATTGACCTCTGTATATCGACCCAATACCGCTCCCCGCCTGATGCAGATAATAATCGTGATAAGGGCAATTGCCACCACTTAATGAACGCATAATTTCAGTATTAATAGTACCGTGTACTTGAAACGTTCAATGGCTAATAAAGATTTTTTACATATATACGTACTTATATACTAGAATAAACAACTAGCTATTTATTGTTCACATTTTTATTATACAAATATGTTTTGAATTATTACAAATCAATTCTCTTAAAATGTAATTTAATACTAGAAGTTCCATACATGAAAGGTATACTCTCTCCGGTTTCAGATCTTATGTCGATTTCGATGTTTTCAAATTCCCTTTTTAGTAGTGGTACATAATGAATGGAATCGAATATTTTTGCTTTGGATGCACCATAAGTATAATTTGAATTATCGATGGGTACGTTTCTCAATAATTTCGTAGAATAATCTCCAACGTATTGTGGTTCAATAAGATCACAGTAAACAAACATCTGACTGGGTAATCCTAGTAATACATTAGCAGGGTGAATACTCTGCTTGCTTTTGCACAAGTCCTGTTCAGGTTTGAATCCCAACTGCAAAGCTAATTTTGGTGAAAATGATAGGCACGTCAGTTTCGATCCGGTGAGATTAACCAATACTTGTTTAGTAAGTTGATCGTAGGTAAATGTTATTTCCTTCTTAAATTCGGGTGTCTTATTCAGTGCACTCACGATACTCTCGATATCATTATAAATATTAGGTTTTATCCGCGTTTTACAACGGTCTAATAACGGGAGTATTTTGTAATAAACCCTGTTTTGTTCACTAGTGATTGTTTGCAAGGAACAAGGATATTGAAACTCTGCTAATCCTACAGCCCAGGTACCTTCTAAATGAATTGAACGGGGTAATTGTGTAACGAAATGGGATGTTTTATTTTCGGGAAAATAAGACATTGAACTATTGCTCAGAAGCGTAACGTAAAAGTCGTCAGTCATTTTTTTAAAACTTCGCTCTCGGCAATCCAGCTAGAGAATTTTTCGGGGTAACCAACCCACGATACGAACAACTCGCGTCTGCCATTCCTCACTCTCTTTTTCAGTATTTTATCTATTTTGAAAATATCGTTTTCACTATAATTGATTTTTTGTATTTCAGGTTCATAAAAAATTCCTTCAATCATTTCACCCATTAAATCGCAAATTTTGTAAACAACAGGGGTTCTTCCGACAACTTGCGCAATTTTGAATACTTCAACCGTCCAGTTATTTTCGTAACCTTTCTCGAAAATATGTTTGTATTTTGAGATACGCACATAATCACCCTTCTTGTATTTTGGTTTCTTAGTTTTTGTTTTCTCATATTCCCCATGGGTATTTTTATATACTTGTAGAATATTATCGGCATTAACATCCTCGGGAGCCATTTTTATAGTTCTATGAGTGCTCTTGTTATAAGAAGCGACGAGATCGTTTAAAACATCTATATAACGACGTGAATTTGCATAAGTAAAATATTTGAACATTTTCGATTTAATTGTTCTGTTAAACCGCTCGATCACTGCTGCTTTAACCTGAGGATTCGTAGCAACGAAATGATTGATATTATATTGTTTCCACACTGCATGTTTTATAAATTTTCCTAAAAACTCTTTACCTGCATCAGTTTTTATATTTATTGGAATTCTATCGGACTCTGTGAAAATATCAATGAAACTTTCAGCAACGTTTTTAGCTGATTTTGATTTCAACGGTTTAACCCATGCATATTTACTGAAAACATCTATAACAGTCAGTAAATATTGATACCCGTCATTGAATTCGGCTAATGATTTCAAATCTACCAAATCAGCCTCGAATAAGTCATCAATATTATTCACTTTGTACTTATTCATAGGAAAATTTTTTCTGACATTTTTATGAAGCGTGTATGTTTCCTGCCCCTGTAACCATTCTTCGATATCCCGTGATGTGAATTTTCCACGTAAACTTTTTTGCAGCTTTTGAACGCCTGCGAAACTCGAAGGATGTTTAACATCATAATAAAGAGAATTCATGATTAATTATGGATATACATAGGAATCCCACAAAAGTTTTTTCTTTTTCCTACGTGTATTATTAGGAGTTGAAGTATCTGTAATTTTATCTACGTCAAAGTGTACCGACTCATCTATTTCTTTGAGGGTTTTATTCAAGCGATCTATAGGTGTCTCTTCTTCGCCAACTCTCCTCTTGCTCTTTATAGTGTTGTAATAATTTGATTTCGTAAAATTGTCGCGTGTTTTGCTCAAAGCATTGTAGGACTTGTCTAAGCCCTCATCCGATCTATTTCGCAGTATCTGTTTGTATTTTACGTTACCTATTAGTTCTAAGGGAATATTAATATTCTTTAAAGCGTCAACATAATGTTGCCATTCATACGCTTCGGCTTGTTTACGAGGTCTAACCGTGTCATTTATCAGATCGATAATATTCGCTCCGTGTAACAATCTCCCATTTATAGTAACTACACCTGTTTTATCCCAAGTTATCAAATCTGTATTTTTCAGCATATTTATCAACAATTTCGCTTTATTGTGTAACGTTTTAGGAACAGTCTGCAATACATCATCTACGATGGCATCTTTCGAATTGTTAGATGTATTGTTTTCAGTAATTATAGGTATCTTTAAAGGATTTCTATCTGTCTGCGTAAAATGTAAATATCTTTGAAGCACTTGCTGGTATTTTTTCCATTTCTCCTCGTCGGGTATATCACAATTCAATATAACAATCATCTCACTATCTAACTTTGACGCGGGCTCCGAAGGTTTGCTGTTATTTTTCATTCTGCTAAATAATTCATGATCGATAACAACCATTTTCTTTGTGTGATCCATAGTAATTTTATATTACGAGAATAAAGCTTGAAGTGCCCCCGTTAATAAAGGAGTTAATATCAGAGGTAATAATGCACCGCCTCTCTGAAGTAATATTTTCTTCTTCTGTTTGAAATCACGTTTATCGGTTAAATTTCTCAATGTTTTTTTATGTTTTCGAAGTTTTGATTTTTGCGCAGTGTTCAAAGGGACGTTACCTCGCAGAATATTATGAACGCATTCACAAATACTATTTATAACGGCTGTATCAGCGTTTTTCAAAATTGTCTTACGTTGTTTAGGTGACGAGTTCGCTAGAAATCGAAGCACCTCTTTATTAGATTTGATCAGACGACTCATCATCAACGAATGAGTTCATATTATTTAAAGTTAAACTATTTATACCCTACTTAGGTTGGTAGATAATACAAGGTTGTTCGTTTGGAAGTATATTCGTGCGAACACGAAAATTTTCAGGTGTTGATTGTTTCAAATCTATCAGAATGTAACCGTGAGGTTTAGACGTTGCATCATTATAAGCTTCCTGAATGAATTTTGTATTTTCAGGATAAAGTTGACGGGCCAAATGCATTATTTGAGCTTTATCTCGGGGATTTTTGAAATATACTATATAGTTTGCGTTCAAAGAAATATCTCTCTGACCTCTACCCTGATGAAATAAATTTTGCGTTATGAAAATTACGCTTAAATTTCTGTGATGGCATCCTTTTGTAAATATATTCACAATTTCTTTATTTGTCTCAGTCATCATATCATCTATTACGATTAAACTATTCTGACTACCATCATAATCTTTCAAACACGGTAGACCTTGTTTATATTTTATATGAAAAGTTTTTTCCTCTTCAAAAGTTGGTTGCCATTCATCGTAATAATATACGATATTAACTATTGGTTTATCACACATGTAACTTAGGTTTTCTAAAAATTTATAGGTGAACACTGTTTTCCCCGAGAATGAGGGACCAGCTATAATGCAAGTAAAGGGGTGTTTAAATTTCAATTCCATTTTTATGGATAATTTAGTGTTTCGATCTAGGAGGTTTGTAATGAACTGAATAAATTTTCTGATTAAGTTAATTTTTATATAATACATTTAATCATATTTATATACGATAATATAACTACCAACTTACACTATCCAATACAATATTCTCAATATTGTAATAATATTTCACAAGTAATTCATACATATAGGGTGAGTCATTGTAACTCAAATTTATGAATTCAGCACAAGTTTGTATATCGATTACACGTAAATGCATTTCGGTGATAATGAAATCTGCGAAATAATCAATTGTGCAATACCGGGTAGAAATCACACGATTTTGTACCAGTCCCCTCACGTTGAATAACTCAGCGACGGGTTTCATCCTCTTTTGTGAAGAGATATTCGCGTCAACCTTTTGTGTGTTTTCTTAGAAATATTACCTGCACCCATATCTAATGTCAGGGGTGGATTTCATACGATTTACGAATTTTGGTCTAAATTTGAAAAAATATTCAATTCTCACGACACTCAATCATTAGTTAATACGGTCCTGTCCCGAACACCTGCCCTAACAAAAGACCTGGTCTAACAATAGGAACAATAGGAACAAAAGAACTGCCACCCGCTTTTGTGCAGAGATATTCGCGTCAACCTTTTGTGTGTGTGTTTTCTTAGAAATACCTGGCGATGTCGAATAACTAATGTCAGGGGTGGATTTCATACGATTTACGAATTTTGGTCTAACTTTGTGAAAAAAAATTCAATTCTCACGACCCTCAATCATTAGTTAATACGGTCCTGTCCCGAACACCTGGTCTGACAATAGGAACAAAAGACTGCACCGCACACCTGCACATAACAATAGGACCAATAGACCGGCCCATACAAAAGAAACACCTGGCATAACAATAGACTGCATAACAATAGAATTCCTGGAACTGTCATCATCAATCAATTTTAATGGGTTTGTTTCAAGGGTTTCTACTAATTTTTTTCAAATTTTTATCTCTTATTGTATGAAAAAATAATATAAACAAATGAGTTGTTAATAAGATAATAAAAAAAATTATGATTATTTAATTTCTTTTATTTTGAAACTACATAAATTATCAATAAAAAACTTAAGAATGAAATTTTTTGAATTCTTTCAAAGAGAATTTATTGTGAAACCTTTCAAAACTAGCTCCAAGAGAGAAAAAAAATCTCAGATCTTTAGTTTAACAATTACCACACTTGCAATGTTCATGTTCAAGCAGAAAAAAATTATGAATTAATTATTGCATAACTAATTGAAAAATCAGATGAAATTTTTTTGCCACTGAATTATTGTTCATCAACTATCCAGTAAGTGTTTGAATTTGAATCTCAATTAGTTGCAGAAAACTGAACCACTTTTTTGATCTTTCAGTAAATTGTTAATAACTTTTACAAATTTCGCAAGGGGAACTGTGTTTTTTTCAAAAAACATCTACATTCTATTCCGAACCGAATGACATGTCGTTCACGTTTTTCCGAGACTGTTGAAAAAAGTTGAACAAAAAAGCACTTGTTGACTAGATTACAGAATGATATCCGGTTTCGGAACGCAGTTCCGAATATAGAGATAGATTTCTATTACATATTTTATGAAGATATTTAAAATACTTATTTTTTTTTTATTTAAACTCTAGAAGTCGTTAGAATAGTCGCTAGATTTTTTTGTCGCTAGACACATAATTCAAGCCGCTGTAGCAAACAAAATGTCGCTAGATCTAGCGACAAAGTCGCTAAATAGGCGACACTGGCTCGACTAAGCATCGCTGGTAACCTCCTCGCTATGTGCGGTCGAGACTTAACTAGTACCATCACTGGCATCCACCCAACAACACCGAGATATATTCTCGGTGTTGTTGATCCACCGCGACTTACTCGTTCTGTTCGTATCCTTTTATTTTTGAAAGTGTTTTTGTGATATATATATATATATATATATATATATATATATATATATATATATATATATATATATATATATAAAAATATAAATATATATATATATATATATATATATATATATATATATATATATATATATATATATGTAACAGAAAAATCTCCAAAATCCAGGTCCAGGTAGTATAAAACGGATTCAAAAACCACTCCCGCACCTCACTGTCGACGTTCGACACATTGCAATTGGCTATTATTTTAGGAGAAATTAGGCTAAAAATGAATATTTTATTGATTCCTATGGTAGACAACTTTCACATACAGATAACATGAGACAAGAAAATATATTACCTGGAATACGTGGATATTTCGGTAATGTTTAAAAAGCTACAAATTTCCAATTAATTAACGAATATGAGAACAACTTATTTTCGTTCTTATTAATTTTTTTCTTCTGAACAGAATTGGTCCAAATATCGTGCATGCGAAAAATGAGGACCTTAATTTTTTACTGAATGCGTAAAATAAAACAAAAATCAACACACAATAATAAAAGCATGACTACATTACAAAAGGTTCCATCCAAATATTACATACAGTGGGGTACATTGAAAACGAAATAATTCGAACAATTTCAAAATTATTTAGTAATATTCGAAGTGACAACACACGTTAATACATTTTGGATTTTGGGAGCGTTTAAAACTGTTAACACACAGAAGCACAACATGGAAAGATATTTTTATGCTTTGAACGGCCTCTGAATAAAATCATATTTTACTAAAGTTTACTAGTTTGTAAATTGTGTTTTCATATATATATAGTGATAATTTGCAAATAATCGATTGTAAGAAAACCAACATAATAATTATTCTCGCATAATCTATAGGTAGGTACTTACCTACCTAATCATGTTAATTTAGGGTAATGCAAATGTTCAATCTCATTTCATAGTTCTTGTGCAAATATTACACAAGTAAGGCACTAGGTACTTACTTCAAAGCAAAATTTAATCTGTAATATTTAATGATTCTTTGTAATTTTTTAGAATAATTCGAATAGTCCAATACTTATAGGCAATATTATCAAACAGTTAATATTGATATAGTTGCTGACTTATGGTAATGATAAATATGATAGAAATTTCTGGATATTTTTGTAATCAATCCTTTTCCAACATTTCATGATATAATTGTATATTTCCATTATGAAACACGTTCAGTGTTCAATTCAAATGTTTGTCGTAAGAAAACAAAAATTTAAACCTTTAGTTACTTATAGGTCACGAAACTCTAAAACTACGATAATACATAGAAAAAAATAAATACATACCTGCCACAGCACCTATTACAACTTCACATACTGTTATGAAAACAGCAAAGGAAATCAACATATTTCTTCACCAATCCAATAAGGTTTAATGAAACATATAATAAATACAACTAAACTCTATAAATCAAAATCGCCGGCATAATACGAACATACTGATCTAAACGAGCGCACTACTATTTATTTAGTTTCATGTCAATATAATTCTTGAGGGGGTAATAATGATCTTGAAACTGAAACGCTAAATGCTAAATTGAAATTAGTCTTGCTCTTGCTAGAGAGGAAAAAGCAAGGTTAAGCTTACAAACACGAGTTGCGTTGTAGACACGCAGTTGTATAGGCGTATCTTAGAATATTTCAGTAGCGTGTTTCTAGAAAGGCGCAATTTCTTTTCAATATGAAAATTACTAGGTATTTCTGAAATGTGGAACATTTCTATTTACAAGATGAAATGCTCTTCGAAACTGGGAGAAAGTAATTCATTTTATGCTTTCTCGTTTTTTTTTTATATTGCATTACTTATATGATGCCAATCCAATAACATGAAGTAAAGAACCTAACAATCATTGCATTCCTGAAAAAAAAAATTTCATCAATAATTATCAATGTCTGTTAATATTTGATTCAAAAAACATTCTTTTGTTGCAATCAATATTTCTACCTCCGTTAAAAACTTTTAATAAGTGTTGAACATCAAGACAGTCAGTGCAACATAACGCAAGTTTGGAAAGGAAAGGAAACACACGTGTTTCATTCCTCCCTGAAGTATGTGTCAGGAAAACGGGCAGCTTGACTTTTGGGATTAACTCCTTCAGCCAGATCAGAGGATACACTTGTATGTACAAGTACATTAAGGATAGGTGAGACGGGATATTTATGGAACATAGGAAGTGTGGTTAGGGTTCAGAGGATTAATACTCGCCCAGCATTCGCCTTATAAGTTTGCAAGCAGTGACTTACATTACCACCAGGAAACCTCTGAAAAAACTCATGGCAGACCAGTCGGCCCCGAGGTTTGAACCAGAGACCTCCCAAATACTAGCCAGCGTACGATAAGTACTCGACTAACTAGCTTGGTGACGCAAGTTTCAAATAATATATAATACTAAATAAATAATTGGTTTGTCAAATTCGACTTCCCAAAATGCAGGCGGCCGAAGGCCGCATTTTGGCAAACTTATGAAGCCGAGATAAGGAGATCGTATATAATACTAAATAAATAATTGGTTTGCCAAAGTCGACTTCCTAAAATGCAGGCGGCCGAAGGCCGCATCATGGCAAACTTGTGAAGCTGAGAATAGCAGATCGGCCCCGAATTGCGGGGCCCGAGGGGCCCCGTCGATCGCCGCCGACCTTTTTGTAGTGCTTAGGCTATGTCCCGACCGCGACGCCGATCTTCGATATCAAACGTTTAAAGTTTGACGTTTCTCTGAAATTCGCGAAAGCGGCTGCATTCCTGACGCTTAAGAACTATTTTCGCGTCACATGGACTCGAATTCACGTAACCGCCTTTGGAGCCGATAGTTGGACAGGTTGAATTCTATCGAGAAGTTTCGGCACGGCGAGGCCCTATGAGGTCGTAGTATCTAGCCGATTCCACACGAATTCGAGATTGACAGCGAGCAGATGGTGCGCCCGTTCGACTGAGGCAGGGACGGGCTTAGCACTCCTCGGCGATCGAGAAACTATATTTTTATCGATCTATATTTTTCACGGATCTATTTAATAGGCGATGGAGCCTCTCACTAGTAACTGCTATATAGTATACTATTATTAGGGGTTATGAATAAGGAGGGGATGAACGTCCCGTTGTCTCGACCAACCATCTCGCGGCTCCAGTTGGTCTCGTTTTAAACGGAACAGTCCCGTTTTTGAAAGAAACGTCTCATTGTTCCTACCAACTCCTAGAGAGGAAGTGGTCCCGTAATAACAGTACAGGCTCTTGCACCGTTTTATTATAAAACGTTGTTTAACTAAACTTGGTTTATGTGGGTTTAAGACGGCTCTTAAACGCCGTTTATATTTTGGTGCAAGCGAAAATGTCAAATTAAACTCGGTTTATCATCAAGCTTCGTTTAATAATATACGGTGCAAGAGCCTAATACTCTGTTATAAAAGAATTTTTATTTTCAAATATTTTAAAATTATTTTAAAATTTTTAACTTAAGTTTTGTTTTGTGGCCTGTTTCGATCTACAATAGATCTTAGTCACAATCAAAAGAACAAATGTTTTACTAAAGCCCTTGTTCAATTATCATGGCTTCTAATTGCATCGGCCGTTTTCGGGGTTCCCTATGCACGTCGGGCTACATTACATAATATAAAAAGATAATTATAAATAAAATATTTGTTTATTCAAATAATTTACATTTTCATAAATATTCAATGTTTTCTTCAAATTCATTAATTTGAATCATAGGTGGAGTATTGAAACAATCATTTTCGCTGCACTGCAGACATGCTACACTACAGTATAATCCAATCTTTCGACAACCACAAGCACCTCACACTGCTTTCTGCAATTAGAAAATAACATTCGCAATAGATGATCCGGCGCTGGCAATTCATTCGTGGTTATTGGGATGAACATGTTATTGAAATGCATCCATCCCCAATTCTCAATATTTATGTCATTTCCTAGCCATATCTGGATTTGTAGGTAGACTCTTTTAAGGTGTTCAAATGCTGCATCAGTAGTGGGAGGTAATGATGATAAAAGAACACTTGTATTTTTAGTCGTTGCCTTTATGAAACTATTGAACCTCAGCGTATTTAAATCTTTAATTTTTGCCGGAGCTCCATACAAACCCAAAATACATGGTACACCTGCTTGAAGAATATTATTTGAATCTTCGTTGACGTCTTGAAATACTTTTGCTGATTCCTGTAAATCATGACTTTTTTCATGAGTAGGAATTTTTTTGATTTTATTTTTTTAATCTTTTAATATTAATTCCGACAGTAAAAAATTTGAAGATTTTGGAATTGAGTCATCAATATTTTCAAGCATTTTGTCACTTGTTGTATAATTTTCATTATCGTACACTTGAGCTCTTATGTCCCTCCTAATAATTTCGCTAGCCGCTTTCAATATATGAAGCTCCTCTTCTTCTTTACTCTATATTTTTGATTATACCAATTGTCTGTTAATATATTGTGGTTAATTTTTTTGAAACATAATGGTATTGAATCAAAATTTACTTGATATAACCATATCATCATGATAGAGGCCTATCAGTCGTTTTCTAGTAGTTTTTTCATCCGGGATATACTCAGTAGTGATAGCATTTTTCAATTATTGCATAATGAATTGGTAGTCTTCATTTTCCTCTATATAATTATATATTTCGTCCATTGCTGTGTCAATGATCAAAGTTCTTGGAGAAACTTTCTTTTCAACATTACTCAGGTGAATAGAATTTTTGAGAAAGTGATAACAAACTGCATGATATTTTGCAGTGTCTGTAAATCTACTACTCCAGATATTCTTTTATGAATTTTCGATAATAATCATCTTTCTATACGGCAGTAAAATTCACAACGGTGTCACTTAAAGTTGGAGTATTTATGTATGAAATTTGTCTTCGCTGATTTTTATTTAATTTTGCTTCTTTTTCTTTATCAGCTTCTTTACCACAAAGGAAGCAGTGTTTTTTCCAATCAAAGTGAAGTGAATAAATGCTACTTTGGAGCTTCTTTTTCGGAGGCGAAAATGAAGTTTCATTTGGCTTCTAATACATATCAATATATTTTTTATTAATATACTTTTGCCGAAAATTTGTATGAGCAATGAGCATAATCAAATTCAGTTTACAAGTGAGGTAACAATCCATCCTGACGTTCGCTTGAAGCATTTCTCAACGTGGCTACTTCTCTACTTGTTTTCATAATATCACCCAAATCTGAATTGACTTCAGAAGATGAACCCAATTTTTCGCATATTATACAACTATACTCATCAGTGATATTACTAGTCCCTGGTTTATCCATTGCTTGATAGCTTTTGTAGAGAATAATTAAATAGTTTATTGCATTTTATTTATTATTATATAAAAGTTTAATAGTATCGTTTCTAGATTTTACTATTTGTAAAATTACACAATTTTCACTTGTAAATATACACAACATGTACCAAAGACGTGTTATTTGTAACTAAACTTCAGTTGTACATTGCAGCTGCCGCTACCGTTCTCCCCTCCATGTTTTACTACATTTCAAGATCCCTACGGCCCTAAATACTCTCAAGTATCTTTGAAAGATGGTGCTCTATGTCTATATAGGTGAAATATAACGTATACATAAAAAAAATTATATAAAGGAAACTTATGTGCTCAAGTATTAATTTTTTATATTTTTCGTTTGAATAATGAAACAATTAAAAGCACAAAAAAATTTTTGGTAAACTTTGCAATTTATATCATAAGAAACAAAATTCTACTTCGATTGTATAAATTCATTCACTGTAACAAAAGCCCGAGGCTAAAACCTCCGGGCGCTACACTATGTACTTCAAGACAATTTCGGGGGGAAGCCACCAAGTTCTCAAAATCTGGTCACCTTAAATATACGTACACCAACCGCAGGTTGGGCGGCGCTTGTAGTACTAGTATGGAATATGGATTGAAATTTCAACCTAGAGAATTTAACCTCACATTACATTACAGACTATGTCAAATGAATTATTTAATACTATGTCCTAGAAGATAGTTAATATACCTTTCAATATCTCAAAGGTTTATATTATAGAATAATAATAATAATAATAACAATAAAGTATAAACTTCAAAATAAAACACACTTGGCTTATGTTTCACTATATAATAGTATATTATTCAACGAGCACAAAATGGTTGCTATTTTTCACGAGGGTGAAGTTTGCGACACGAGCTGCAAGCGAGTGTCGCAATTCACCCGAGTGAAAAATTGTAATTTTGTGCGAGTAGAATACTATACTTTGTCCACGACTTCTTTGAAAAAATTAGTAATAATCTGCATTTTCAGCAATAAAAATAGTTATCAAAAGCGTTGACATAACATTTTCTGTGTTCACTGAAAACTGCATACTCACGTAAACGTCAACTATTTCACTTGACATCGATTCCATTCCTTTCTTTCACTCTGATAAAAATGAAATAGATAATTTATTAGAGTAAATATTCAATAAATTGGGCATTATATTAAATATTAGGTAGTTTTATAATTTGCCTAAAAGTTTTCTTAGTTACATAAAACCTAAAAATCTAATAACAATACTATCCTAACAATGTGAATGATAGTCTCAAGTTTGGACATACGTTTTGAGTGTGACGTCATGCAATGTATAATAAACCATTATACACACTAGTGAATAATAGGTATAATTGTACTTCAGGAAGCACACGTATAATGAGTGATTTATAGTACAGTCGTGGACAAAAATATTTACTGTATTTAGCAGTAAAGAATAGTCGGCATGTTTCGACTCATGAACTCATTATCAAGACTGACTACAGGAGAGTATTACATCTTAATTATAACAATTTGGTTTGCAAGGAGTAATTTACTATTATGGGCGGAACTTATTTCGAGAATTTCAAGAAGGTCAAGGCGCTTTCCTTTGTTACCTGAATGTAACAATTGGGTTTTGTTGAAATTCAGGAAATGATTAAATTTTATACAATGTTCGGAGAAGCCAGTGGTATTTTTATTTTGTGAAATTCACTTTTTATGTTCTTGAACACGAATGTTCATATTCCTTCCTGTTTGTCCAATATAGAAAGCAGGACATTCGTCGCAAAATATTTTGTAAACACCACTGTTTTCTCCGATGTTAGATTTTTTATTATTAATGAAGAATGACTTCAAGTTTCTTTTATTGGTACAAATTGTTTTAACGTTATTTTTCGATAGTCGGTTACAAATTTTGCTACTCAAATTCGGAACATAATTTATTGGGAAGTATTTTTGTTCTTCATTAGTAGTTTGCGTGGGGTATATTGAATGCAACAGATACTTTATTCGATTTTTCCCAATTAGCTTAGGGGGCGTTCAAGTATTACGTAACGCAATTTTTGAAGATTTTTGACCCTCCCTCCCCCCTATGTAACGCACCGTAACGTTTTCATCAACCCCTCCTCCCCCTCTATAAACGTTACGCAACACCCAAGTGACAATTCTTACCTAAAAGTCACAAATATGTTGCGCAAAGTACCGGAAAGTTGCTTAAATACCTTTTCTATTGTATTAATCATGTTTTCGTTAATAATAAACAAAAAAGAGATAATTATTCAATAAACAATCATACATATTTAATGTCATATGTTGAAATGGGCTCAAATTTGTTCTAATAAACTTTTACTACCAATCTTACATTTAATTATGCCGTTTTCCTGACTTGGCCCTGTCATTACATACATTTTTAGCTAACTTCATCCACCATTATTTTTCTCATGCATTATTCTATTTTCGATTATTAGCAGGTTTTCACTTTGAAAACCTGATTATTGAAATGGGTGCGATTAGCAATGTTGGACCTAGGACCAAGATAGTTTTTCGTTTCATGACTTTTCATGATGCTTGGCACCAAAAAAATGTCTCTCTCTACATATATATACATATAAATATATATATATATATATATATATATATATATATATATATATATATATATATATACATTTTTTATGTTCGTATGTATTTTAATCTTGTTTACAAGATAAAGGGCGCAACTTTGGAGCAAAAGAGTGGGAAGTTTGTAAGTAGATAGTTTCGTATGATATCTTGGGTGGGATTACTTTTGGTGTGAATTGGTTAGGGGGTTGGCCCCCCGGGGAAGAAATAAATCTTTTATACACGATAAAGGGCGCAATGTTGGAGCAATAGTGTTGAAAGTTTCTAAGTAGGTAGTTTCGGGTGATATTCTGAATAGGTTTTCTTAAGGTTTTGGGTTGACCTCCGAGAAAGGAAAGAAATCTTCTTTGCACGGTAAATGGCGCTATTTTGGAGTAATTATTGGGGTTGTTTTGGAAAAGAAACCTCGTGGGTAGGTTGTTTCGAATAATATTTTGGATTATACTGGTTGTGGTGTTTTGATTGGGGAGTTGAACTCCTCAAAGGAAGGAAATCATTCTTGTTTAGGCGATAGATGGCTCAATTTTGCAATGGGTTTGAAAGTTGGTAGGAAGATAGTTTCTTATGTCATCGTGGATGGGATTGGTTTTGGTACGAATCGGTCACGGGGTTGAGCCACAGGGGAGGAAGTAAATCTTGTTTACCCGATAAAGGGTTCAATGTTGAAGCAATGGGGTTCAAACCCAAGTAACAATTTGAAGACAGTTTCTATTTATTTAGGTTTTAAAAATGCTTTAATATGTTCAATAAATCGGCATAGGATTTAAAGTAACCTTGAGATAAACTAAAAGTTCTTAAAGACCACTTTTCCTTTAACAAAGAATTTAATGCACTCTTTAAATCAAAATAAAAAGGCTATTGGCTCTTAATGTCCTATTGATCTTATACTGGTTTTATGTTACTCTTAACATTGGCTATTTTAAAACTAATTTGCTATTATTAAGAATTGAATAGCAAGTTGGTTTTAAAACAATCCGTTCTGGGAAAAATAGTTTTAATGCAGTTTTATGGAGAACCCTTGCTGTATTCTTTAAAACCCATTAGGAACACTATTTTATCCTAAGCCATTACATTCAATATAATACCACATTAAATCCAAAAACATAATTTTTACCTTTTAATGAGTACATTAAGAGTATTATTAAGTTTAAAGGTTTTATTTTAGTCAATTTGGTTAAAAGAAATACCTTTTGGTCTTTGGACGACTTCATTAAAACTAATTAAATATCCCCTCCGCATTCAGATGAAAGTGGGGGGGATATAGATATAACTGAGAGAAGCTTTTTTCAACCAATGCACGAAAACCATAGTGCAATTGAAACCAGCGTTCTTATAAAAAGTGTCCTTTCACTTCATCTTTCAATCCATTCGAATATGAAAGCAATGCCTGGGAATTACAGGAAGAAATCTACGAAAAGGACGATCAAATTCAAAATGAATTTCAAAACGACAATGAACTCATAAAAAATCTGCTTTTCTGCGAAGAGCTTAGAGAATTGGCAATCCTTTCAAACATGAGCCAAGGCACTGTTAAACAATAATACAACTCATTAATAAACGATTTCCAAAAACCTTTCTTGAGCAAGATCCGCGAAAAATTTTTTTGTTAGGTTAGGATTCCATTTTAGCGCAAGACCACTTTAAATCAATAAGGTCACAATTTGAACATATTAAAGCATATTGGTTTTGAGAGGAAACGTAAACAGACTCCTGTGGGAGTGATTGGATTTATAGTGGTAAATAAAACGCTGTTTTAAATCTTGTGAGATTTGAAATATTTAATAAATGAACAATTAGTTTTAATCAAGATCACGCCATGTTTAACTGCAATAAAGACTCCGCCATTTTGGACTTTTTCAATAGTAAACGAAAATAATATTATTATTCAAATAATTGCCTCTTGTATCTTCTTAAAAAACTGAAGAACGGTATGTCGAAATATGCCATTTGATTAAAAAAATGCATTTAGATCCTTAGATGCAAAATAAAATTTGATGATATTTTTTCAGTATTTTTCAAATATGGGAAAAATACATTAAATGAGTGGCGCTCGAGTTATGTTGAAGTATTTTATTACTTTTTATCAGAAAAGTGCCATTCGTTGGTGAATTTTTCACCATAATAGGTTGCTTTCGAATATTATTTTATGATATGCTTAGCATACGTATGCGGTTTAAAATATTACCACTCTGCCGGCCACTATACAAACTCAAAAGTTGTCGAGTGTTAGTAAACAAAATAAAACTCTTTTAGGATTCATTAATTATTTTTAAGTTAATATAGTCCGCGTTGAATACATTTTGAGAGCAAAATGTCAGATAATAAGTTTTAATTTATGTATTTGAAGTTGCCTTGAAGAACCCTTTAAGAATATAGAATTAAAACTTAATGGTTTTAATACAGTTTTGAAATTTAGTCTTGAAGGCATTTTTAGGATGGGCCCTTTTTGGCTAGAAGCTGCTTTATGATGGTCTCAGGGATGTCTTGAAGATCACTTGATTTTATTCGAAATTTTATTGTATAGTTTTAAAGCGATCTTGAAGATCGGAATAAGAGCATTGATGTTACTTGGGAAGTTGGTTATCTAAATAGAAGGAAGGCTGCTTCGAATTTGGAAAAAAAATTCAATTGAATAAGTAGATTTTTCAAATCGGATACGGTATGAAAACCTGCTTTCCTAATGCAGCCCGCTGCGATAAAGTTTTTTTTTACTTATAAACTCTAAAATAAAATAACATATTCATTTTCTCTGGCAATGCAATTAGAAACGGAACCTAAAAAATCAGCTATAATTCAAATAAGTAGGAATGTAAAAAAATAATTCAGTTGGAGTTACTGTTCTTTTGCCCACTCAGACTGCATTTGCACACAATTGTGTGATGTGAAGTAGCACATATTCTGTTCTTGAAGTCGAATTATACTGATGGTAAAAAGAAATCGTACGTCATCTGCTTGAACCCTTATAGAGGAGGCGACAGATCAACGGACAACCTCACAAGAAGTAGTGAATGCTTGCATGATCCTTTGTTTAGCTAACTAGGTACCGTGAGCTTGCTTGGGGTCTGAAGGATTTGGCATGGGTACGGTGGCGGCAGGAAAGTATTATCCGGAAAGGATGATTTCAATGCACTCCTCAAAACGAAACAGCAGGATTCATACGCGCATTTAATTACTTGCAAAACATATTTCCAGTCGCAGACGTGAGCGCTATACCATTTTTATCTATTCTTTAGCCGTTTTCTAAATTTCGTTGGCATTTTTTGGCACCGTTGTGGCAGCAAGTCAGCATGAGAGCCTTTATAGTCCAAAAACAGCTGATGCTGCAAATCTGTTTTGAGGAAATTACAGTATGAAGTCACTTCTACAACACTGACTACTGCAATGTGCTCCTGTGTATTAAGTGTTTAAAACACTAAATGAAAACTGAAAACGGAAACAAAATATAAATGACGAAGAATACAGTCGAAGTATTCCCCATAAAACATAAACGGATAGAGTTGCCAACTTGGGAGAACAAAATAAAACTGACGTACAATACAATCGAGGAATTCCCTATAAGACTTAAACGAAAATGGTTCCCAACTTGGGTGATTCAATTTCCCTAGTTTTTTATTGCAACAAAAACCAATGTTACGTAACGCGTTCTTCGAACCCCCCTCCCGCCCCTGTAACGCATCGTAACGTTTTGCAAGACCCCCCACCCCCCAAATTGCGTTACGTAATACTTGAACGCCCCCTTATCGATAAGATTTTCATTGTAACCGTTATTGGTGGCTAATAATTTCATTGTATTAACTTCGGTTTTAACATTACGTGTTTTATTTTGATTCGGGTATTCTGCCCCCATGCAATTTAAATGTATTTGCTTTCTCTCCCTTGTAATAGAATAATATTCTCACACTGTCTAGCAATAATGACATTAGCCTTGACGCAGTTGATTGTCCTCGTAGTGGCAAATTTGAGTAAGTGTCAAAATTATTGCTGTCACGTTTTCATTCGAAAATATAATAAGTATTATGAATTTATGCAGTGATTCAGAATCAGAGTGTGAAAATACACCACCACACTGGTCATTGTTATCGGAGTACGTCGGCTACTGTGTTAGTGGACACAGGAGCAGATATGGAAACACTAAAAAGGCATGGGAGGTGGAAGTCTTCTCAAGTGCCTGAAGGAAACATGAAAAATTCGGTGCAAAATCGGATAAATAAAGCAAATAAGTTAGTCTCATCAATTACTGGATCTAATACACCGCTAATCATGCCTTCCACTTCAAATTATGTGACTGTTATTTCATCTTCTACAAACCACGCAATTGTTGAAAATTCTTCCAATAATGCACCAGTTTTCATTTCGAGACCTGTACAAATATAACAATTAATACAAAGTAGAATGTTTCTCGAATTATTGAGTGTTTACCTAATATAATTGTGATTGAGTTCTGTAATATAAATTATCTTTTTTTCGTTTTCATATAAAAATGTATATTTGAAATTTTCGATCGTGGAGAAAGTATAGTCTGCTATTCGGTTATAATGAAAATTCGTGATGCTCGTGGTTCCTCACGCTCGCCTTCGGCTCGCGCTCGGAACTTTTCCACTCTCATCGAATTTTCGTTCTAACCTTTTTACAGATAACTACCATAGATATATATTAAGATTTCTATGATAACTACTGATTTCTGTCCAGATTTTATTGATTAAAAATTTATTAGTTCAAAACAATTTTATTAGTTCAAAACAGGTCTGGCTCAAACCCACAAATGGTCTCCCTTTCTTTATTTAAAAACCATCCTAAAGTAGGTTAAACTTACTTTTTTTGTCCTTGATAATAGATCAAATTCATCAGATATTTGAGGTTAAATGAAAAATGAAATAATCACAACATTTGAAATTTTATAATACACACACACACACACATAATTCAAGTTTGATTAATTTTCATAAACTCCACGTATTTATTGCTATGAAGGTATATATAACTAAGATAACTTTTCTATTTATAATTATTTCACATCATTTTCTAGGTGTTCGACTTCACATGGATAGTTATTTTAGTTATTTATATTAAAGTGATTGTAGCAAGGGAAGAGTGGGTAGATCCACATGATATGAATATAAGACTAAAATCCAATCTGAAGAAGATCAGTGGAAATGGAAATAATGCTTGTGATGAGTTTTATAAAGAAAAATGTTCTCCCTATGTAAAAAAAGTTGTAGGCCTCTTTATCAATGTTGCTAAGTATGATAATGCCTTTGAGGGTTACACAGGGCAACTGAATATTGAACTGAGTCAAGAAGATTATGATTTTTTGAAAAATTTTATCTCAGGTGATGTACTAGATGATAGCTCTCTTAGACAAGTGGATACAATATTGAACAATTCAATTCGGAGGAGTACTTTTGATACAACTGTATTGAAAATGAGGGAATATATTTATTTTGCGCTATTTAATGAACAATCAGCTATATTTTTTGGTTTGTTGTTTTTACTTTTCATACTATGGAAGATTCAGCCACAAAATTATACAATGAAATCGCTTTTTAAATTGTTTTTGCCTCTTGTTTACATATCTGATTTTGTTCTGAGATATCAAGCTTTGATAGAGGTGAGATTTGCTTATGCCCGCCACATACGCTACGGCAGACCGGAGAGGTCTACCTGCGCAGGTAGACCGGAGCGTATGTGGGAATAGTATTTGCATTTTTTGTACGTACACAGACCTGTGCAGGTATACCTGCACAGGTTTCCTATCCGGTCTACCGTAGCGTATATGGCGGGCATTAGTTGTAATAATTTCTATGAACAAATAGTAAAAGTTAATTTGGTGTTTTTCAGGAAGTAGAAATTGACAAATATTTGGAATTCAAGAAGCAAAATTGTGATCCTAAAAATTTACGATGGCTTGCATGGTTTCATGATAAATTAACAGGATGTAAGTGAATTTAATATTGCTAGAAAAACTGCAAAAACTATTAACTAAGAGGCTAACTCAAAAAAATTCTGTATTATTTAGACAATTATGCAATGACATCAATGAAATCTTCAGATATTACGACTTTGGTAGCTGTCATGATTTTAAGTCGTATTTTTCCATAAAATACATATTATTCCAGTGTATCAATCAAAAGCAGTCAGGTGGGGCAGTAGTTTTTTATGGGTTTTAGGCCTAGACCACGATTTTCAAAACATTTTTCATGTCACATATATATATATATATATATGCTATTTAAGCGTGATTTTTCAGAATATAATTCAATCCGTTAAATTCGCATATCGACTCGATGCATTTCGCGATTTAGTGATGGAGCTACGCTGCTCACAAGTTTTTTTTCAATTGTGAAGTATCTCATTATCTTATAACCTATCATCATGTTTAAACTTTTTGCAATTTCTAGCTTGTCAGCACAATGAAAAACATTTTTTACTATCTCAAAGGGCAGCGTTTCATATAATAACCCCAATGAAGGTTCTTAGTGAACAATTTGATATTGTTGTGCCAATATTGAAATATACAGGACAAGGATTTGGCAAATTTATGTGGACTTTAATTGGTAAGTTCAAAATAATTTGACTACCTTAAGAAGCATTGAATTATATTTGCTAGTTTATTATATAGGTGAGGTAACATTTGTATAAAAGTATTTACATTAATGAGCAGTCAGACCTAATACTTAAAGGTTTTTCTTTTCAAACAAATTGAATAATTGAGAAGCACTGAAGCTGAAAAATTTTCTATGTATATGTTCATTTTTTATTTAAATATCTACTAGCTTAAAATTGTTACACTTATCATATTTATTTTCAAAATAATTTTTTTTAGAAGATGTACCCTGGTATGTGAAGCCATTTGTAGCTGTACTGGCTTTTATACTGGTGATTATTATAATACTTATGCTTGGTTCTCACCTTCTTGGAATATCTCCTAAGTTCAACATCCTTCATATACTGAAAATTGAATTTTTACATAAAGGGGACAATATTCCAAGTGAAAGACAGCAGCAGGACTCTATATCAGGAGATAATCTGCAGATATTATTAGAATCTAATAAAAATAACTCTGATGGTAACAGAAACATTGATACACATCGATTGAAACATGTCAAATTAGTAACTTTCAAAACTAAAAGGAATAAAGAGCCAATACGAAGAAAATTATCTAAACTTGATAATGCAGATCACCAGGTTGGGTTAATCGAACGTGACAGATCAACAGAAAATAGAATGAAATCTCATCAAACCAGTAGTAGTAGTAGTGGTATAACAGTAGACTAAAATAAAATTTTTGAAATAGTGTATTTTTATAAAGAAAAACTTAACTAAACAAAATTTCACAATTTTATACAGATGTTAATATGAAACCAAACTGATACAGGTATTAACATTTAAAAGTTAATACTATTTGTACATATGCTTTTCCTTTTCTATTTTTATCTTTGATGATAGAATAAGAATTTAATACATCTAAATATTTTTGACAGGCGATTTTCAAATTATTTGTGATCTTTTTATATCAAAACCTATCTATTTATTTCATATCATATATTCAAGAAATTTTTAAATGTTGATTTTCAGACTATAAATGATTTCCTTATATCGAAAGTTCAAAAATAATTCATTTCTATCAGATCATAAAACTTGGTAATTTAATTTCATCAGTAAAATATTAGAATTGAGTATCTATATATTTTGTAGAACATTTAGAATTATATCCTTTGATGAAAGAAATCCAAAAGTTTGTTAAAGTATTTCAAACTAACAAGCAAGCAAAATATGAATTTGGTTAACTAGTATCATTTTCATTACTTTTGAAGAAAGCAATTTCTGTGATGGATATTTATTGATAAAAGTTTTTAGGTTGTCTGTTTAAGGACTTATTTAATTAAAATTTAAGTTCAAGAGTGACCTCATGGTGTACCTTTGTTACTGTTATTATCTATTATTAATAATCAATTATTTTTTTAATATGTTTTATTGTCCATTTTTTGTCAATAAAAACTCTTATTTTTAGATTTTTTTCAATAGAACATTTTTTTTTGGTTCAGAAAATCAACAAATATTGAATTGCTAGCCTGCAATTTTTGAACGCTATACTGTGTCAAGACTTTGTCAATCTCGTTTGCTAAATATTCTCCTGTATAGCGATTAACCTTTGTATTAACAAATTTAACGAACACAGGGGTTAGAGTTATAACAAGGAAGTTTAAAATTACCTCATTTCAAATATTACTCCACCCATCCAACTGCAGGTTTAGATTTTGTGAATCATTTAGCAAGATATTTACATTTGATCGAACTGTATTATATTCTCTGTCTATTTGAGAACTTCATTTTCTCCGTCTATTTGGCAGTTTATATATAATAATAAGAATAGTAAGAATACTTTCATCCATAATGGATGTTCTACGATAGAAAATGGTGTACCCGAAACAAAAATTGCCTGAGCCAAATCCTCATCAATTTGAAACTGCATAAAAATGTTAATTTAATACTATCTACCTGCATCCTGGATTACATATAATAGGTACTACATGTTCGGTTGTAGTAAAGGAATCTGGATGGTGTTGGTGTAAGAACTTTACAGCCGTGTCCTTGTTTCATGAATGCTGAGCCTGAAGAACTTTGAGAAGCCATTTGGCCTTCGTCCATTTTTGAGAAATTGTGTCTCATTTCTGGACATTTAAAACATTTCTTTATATGCCTTTGCATTTAAGTGGCATTTATCACTTTATAAATAGTCTTACAAAATTTGCATTCAGCCATTTTATTGTTGATATTAAAACACTTTCTAAAATCAGTAGATTTTCTTCCCATTTCTTTAAAAGCAGATTGCACTTGTTGATTTCGAATATTATGACTACGACACAAATCACAACTTGTTTTATTTGTTAGCAATCACCAAATGACTAAGCTGTTGCAGGCTAATATCCGGACAAGTCGAAATAAACACTTGCAATATAGTCGTAAACGACCGGCGCATATAAACTCGCACAAAATATAAATACCCTCTCGCGGAAATTTATTTAACTTCTGAGGAATATTCCAAATTGGGGATATTCCCATCATCGCTCATCACTACCTGCGACAGGCGACCATGGTCGAGTGGTCGCGCGTGGCGGTCGCTAAGAACCGAATGCTACCTTTAGTCGGCGATTCGATAATCGATGAGTGGACGAGAATTGAGAGAAAAATTTAAGGACCAGGCACATTTTGTTACATGAGAGAAGAAATATATGGAGTAGAGAGAGAAAAGCTTTATATTCCGACGCCACGGAAGTGGTGCAATATAGAGCGACGTATAAAAAAATGAGACAAAGCAATAGAATGAGTGTTGAACATGCGCGCTTGTTGATGTACGCCTCGGACGCTACGGATGAACAGCTGAGGTACCATGCATATGTGGTGTGTTATTTAAGAAGTTTCACGTGTACGGTGCTGTACGCACACTTTTTATATTGGATTTTTTCACACTAGTTCTATTTACTATCACAGAGTACCAGAAGTAAAGTAGAATTTGTCACTTGGAAATGATGTATGTCTTCAGTTAATCTATTATAATTGTCCCTACAACATTCTGACTGACTGATGATCACAGAATAGATTAAAGACTTTTGGTTGAATATTGGAAACACTTCCCTAGAATTTTGTATACTCAAATATAGTATAAAAAATTGATATCCTATAACAAAAACTTTATTTTCACAGTAATTTTGTGAAATTCCACAAAAACGAGAACTCGTTTTAAAACATATACAAAATCTTAACATATAATATATTATACAATACAAATAGAAAAGTATACTTGTACAGTATAATTGAAATGCTGATACAATATTATCGACCCCAAGCAACGTTAATCGATAGTAATACCCAAATGATCAAGTCAGTAGCGTTTCGTCGAGTTCCTCTTCCTTACCCTCGGATTGCAAGGCTGTTTTCTTCAATACTTTGCTAACCACGTCGGACAAGGACTCTCTGGCACCAATGTCCAAAATCTTCAAGCACTTGTTTTGGGCAGAATCCCCTTCTCTAAGTTTCAAGATGGCTACTAGGGCGATCTCCGAATTCGCCTTCACATACATGTTCTTTTCTTTGGTTCCATTTACCAGAGACGGAAGCACGTGTTTGAGTAAGTCGTCAGTCCATTTTTCAGTTGGTACATTTTTAGCGAGAAAAATGCATACTCTGGCAAAGTGCTGCTTCACTTCGTTGTCACTTCTATTTGTCACCTGAAGACAGAAGTTAAAATAAAGCTAAAGTTTTAATACAGCTCTATTTTATTTTCAAACAACTTCGAAAAGTTTTGGATCAGAAAACAACCAATTTGTTAATATATACATAAAGATCTAAGGGAAAAGGTTTTTGATACTCAGTTTAGTTGATATCCCACACGAGAAAATAATATGGAAGTTTGATAATTTAACAACATGCTGAATGCTAAAAAAACTTTTTTCAAAAATTATGGTCAGAATTATCCTATGAACAAAAAGAAAATATCAAATTAAAATAAAAGAGGTTGAAATATTTGTACATGCAGAAGAGTAGAAGATTTGAATTCATTTGTATATTAAAGGCCTAGAAACTAACAAGTAAAGAAACTATAATAACCATTCTAAATGACTTTACACTGCAAATATGTAAAATAGTTTCTTTAGAGATTATACTGCTACAAAATTTTATTACTGTCTTTCTTTTTTTGTAGCTTGATGAGCAGAATCACGAAATTTTTATTTTTATTTACGAATTAGGAGATGACAAAACATTTTTTGTTATAGTAATTTGTACATTATACATTATTTTTTCTTAGCTCATTCATATATTCAACAAGTTTTGGAAAGGTTATATGCAACTTGTATCACAAGCACATAGTTGTGGGCTTAGCAGAAAAACTAGCAGATAATATACAAATTATTAAATGAGAATTTTTAGATTTGAATTTGTTCTAACCAATCTTTTCCAGCAGACAAAAACTTATGAAGAGTTAATGATCACCAAATTCTTAATTAATATCTGAAAATTCTGAAGACATCCTTAGCTTTAGATTATTTTTTTACCAACGACCATTGTAGACTTACCCTTACTAAAGTTGAAATGATGTTCATCGGTATACTGAGATTATTCAAGATCAGATATCTGAAGAGATAACCGCAAGTCCTTATCGCTATCATCACGACCTGGCTCTCTTTGTGTGTGAGTAAGTAAAGTATCTGAGCCGTTATCTGTTCATTGTAAGTATCCCACACCTTGTCCGAAGATTCCTTCAAAAGTACCGATAGAATAAGAGCTGCGATGTGCTGCTCGAAAGGCGAATCGCCATCTCCACCTGTAAAAAAAAATTTAGAAATTTGAAAACAACCACACTTCAAATCAAATGTGAATTATCAACAGTTTCTCTTGGGGGTGTGCAATAGATACATTTTGATATTTTTAGAATGAAATATTCTCGCCACAAAAACATAGTCTGAAGCCTTTTGTCTAGACTACCAATCAGCTTATTCAGGTATTCGGTTATATTACGAGAATAGCTGAAGAAAAAAAAGGATATATGACTTTTCCAATGTATATAGCTTTCCAGGAGACTACAAACTATACAAATAACTGCTAATTCTCCACCAATATACGTATCAACACTCGTATATCCAAATATTTCATCTGTTATAGACGTTTTCCACATTCACATAGTTTACCTATTCCTATTCCATCTCTGAGTAAAGGGACAAATTATATAGGTCAAGCTATGAAAAAGATAAAGAAGGTAAATCAGGAAACCAAAAAAATTAATCATGAATTCATAGACAACAAAAAAGATAATAACTATACCAAATTAGAGGCAGTACAAAAATGGCATAAACTCGGACGCACCAGTTCTCTACAGGTTAATTTTTCCCATTACCACTTAGACATTTTTTCTCCTAGATGTAGAACTCAATAATGAACCTGGAAAAATTCATCAAGATATTTCTGTGATAGAAGAAATATGTCAACTGGTCTATGTGCAAGTATGCTCTGTAACGCTCAAGATGCAAACCAAAAAAAAAACACCTGCAAGGTATCCATTAATCAAAATTGAACTCACAGAAAGTATCTGTTATTGAAGAATTTCAAATCGACTTCAATGTTGTCTGCACATGTATTAAATTGCATCTGTTTCTTTAAATTCATTTTAGTAAAATTCCCTCCACGAATTATATACGTAAGTAACTGGAAATAATAAACTTTTATTTTTGCCATTATTGTTTTTTCCGACCCAAGGTCAGGAAGACTCATTGTATTGAACTTACACAAGATCTCTCGTGTCAGTAGTGGGTGCAGTTCGTCCGGGGTGAGCCATTGACACATGACGCCCAGACAGCCGGCGACGCATGAACGAGTCGTGGCCTCGTGTCTCCACGTCTGATCAGCCTGTCTCAGAGTTTCTAGCGTCTGTTTTCTGACCCCATCGGACATCTTCCCGCCTCCATTCGCGATTAGTCCTCTGAGTGCATGCAACGTTGTTTCTCTGAAAATTGAAGCCGCGCATTATATACTTATTATTACTGTGTATTATCATTATCCGTAATTTCTTTGCAAGTTTGTTGAATTCAATATATATATATATATACTTATATATATATATATATATATATATATATATATATATATATATATATATATATATATATATATATATATATATATATATATATATATATGTATATATATATATATATATATATATATATATATATATATATATATATATATATATATATATATATATATATATATATATATATATATAATAGTTATATAAAATATATATATATATATATATATACATATATAAATATATATATATATATATATATATATATATATATATATATATATATATATATATTTTATATATATAATATATATATATTATTTATATAATATATATATATATATATATATATATATATATATATATATATATATATATATATATATATATATATATATATATATATATATATATATATATATATATATATATATATATATATATATATATATATATATATATATATATATATATATATATATATATATATATATATATATATATATATATATATATATATATATATATATATACATATATATATATATATATATATATATATATACATATATATATATAGATATATATATAAATAGATATATATATATATATATATATATATATATATATATATATATATTATATATACAGGGTTAGAACTATTTAGAGGGGGACTACAGGGATATCGTAAACCGTTAGAAATACAGGGTGGCTTAAATTACAAAAAAGTTGCGTTATTTAGGGATGAGTGTGATGGTGTAAACAGATCCAAAATATCTCCAATGGTTTCCGAGATATTTCAAAAAAACTAAAAATCGAGATTTTCTTTTTTTCTTTGTAACTCATTTGTTTCTGGAGATAACTTCACGAAATTCGGTTTGTAGCTATTATTCAACATAGCAATTTTACCGGCGTTGTCAGATTTTTCCTATTTTCCATTGTTACAGAGACGCGATAGTCAACTTTTTTTTTCTTATGGGCGCCATGTTGGTTCTCCTTATGGAATGATAAAGAAAAAAATTATGAATTCAAAAATGTATCACACTTTACAAAAATACTGAGTCTAGTTACGCAAATTTGAACTTCTTTTTATTTTTTTGTTTAAGTAGTAGGCTGGTGCCAGAATTGTCAAATAACTTTGTTGACAGTTGTAATATGAAACCATCACTTGAGCTTTGTAAAAACCTGAATCCTGTTTGATCAGTAACGCCCTATTAATTACATAAGTAATGAAATATTCGTTGTCGGAAAAGCAAGACACATGTATGATACTTACATACGCGCATATAGAAACTCCAGAATAGCATCTGAAAGTTATTTGCAGAAATATCCAGAACGAATGCAGCCGAATTGTACCATTTTCCAAAAACTGGACAGATGTTTGAGGGAAAGTACCACATAACCGCTACACATAATGAAATAATTTTGCTTGCTCAAGTTCATATAAACCCAGAAACTTCCACAACTGCAAACGCTAGGAAATGTGGTATGTCGCAAAGAGGCGTATCAAAAATTTTAAATTACACGATTACAAGTTTACTATAGTACAAGGGTTACAACAGGGCGATCATCAAAACAGATTGAATTTCCGTAACTGGCTTTGTCAAAAATTAATAAAATATCCTCAATTCCCGACAAAAGTCCTTTGGTCGGATGAATCCACATTCACTAACAATGGTGTATTTAACCGGAGAAATCATAATCACTGGGCCAATCCCAACCCACATTTAAAATATGAGTCAAGACATCAAATTAGATTTAGTGTTAATGTTTATTGTGCTATATTGAATAACCAGATAATTGGACCCTACTTCATCGATGGTACATTAAATGGACCCAAGTACTTAGATATTACCTACTGCAAAATTATGTAGAACAATTTCTACAGGCATTGCCAGTTGTACGCTATGTAGAGTGTTGGTATCAGCATGATGGTGCTCCAGCGAATAATAATTTGGAAGTCAGGGAATTTTTGAATACTAGATTCGGCGAACAATGGATTGGGAGAAACGGACCCATTAACTGGCCAGCTAGATCTCCGGACATGAATCCGATGGATTACTTTTTTTGGGGAGTCTTAAAGGACTATGTTTATCCAGTCCCCTTATATAATACAAATGAAATTCACATACAGAATTATAGAAGGAATTAGATCCATATCTCCTGAGCAAATTCGAGCGGCTATCCAGGGAATTTCAGAAAGAGCGAGGTTGTGCATTATTATCGGAAAAAAATAACCATTTTGAACATATTTGAAAATTAACTTTTTTATTATAAATTTTTTGCTTTTGTTCGATTTGTGTTTTCAATAAAAAAAGATTTGTTTTACTGAACTAATATATGATTTTTTGTTTGATACATAATACACAGGAAAAATGTTTTACATTTAACATTAAATAAATGACAAGTGAATCACTATCCTTTTCACAAAGTTTTAACAAAAACTTAATTTTAGCTGTGTGAATTCATATTTTTGTAAGGTGTGATACACTGTTGAATTCGTAATTTTTTTCTTTATCACTACACAAGAAAAACCAACATGGCGTCCATAAGAAAAAAAAGTTGACTATCGCGTCTCTGTAACAATGGAAAACAGAAAAAAATCTAACAACGCCGGTAGAATTGCTATGTTGAATAATAGCTACAAACCGAATTTCGTGAAGTTATCTCCAGAAACAAATGAGTTACAAAGAAAAAAAGAAAATCTCGATTTTTAATTTTTTTGAAATATCTCGGGAACCATTGGAGATATTTTGAATCTGTTTACACCATCACACTCATCCCTAAATAACGCAACTTTTTTGTAATTTAAGCCACCCTGTATTTCTAACGGTTTACGATATCCCTGTAGTCCCCCTCTAATGTATGTATATATATATATATATATATATATATATATATATATATATATATATATATATATTTATATATATATATATATATATTTTTATATATATATATATATTATATATATATATATATATATATATATATATATATATATATATATATATATATATATATATTATATATATATATATATATATATATATATATATATATATATATATATATATACAGGGTGATTCATTAATACGTGTAAATATTTTAACGGTAGAATTTTGAGCCCAAAATATGAAGATCTAACCCAATTTGCTCATATAAAATATTTCTCCTTACTGAGTTACAGGGTGTTTTATTTCGATTATTAAAAATGAATTTTGTTCATTACTTCAATGCTGCTTGATATTTCTTTATGATATTTGGCAGTAAGTTAAAGTAGTTTGGGACACATCAAATAATAGTAAAGAAGACTTTCTCGCTATCACCAGTGGCGTAGGGCAGGGGCACGGGAAGAGTTCTCGTTTCCTAAATTCTACGCCACTGGCAGAATTGTCATTTTAGTATAATTTTTCGATTCTCCTATATTTTCTCTGTAAATAAGGTATTCTTTTATCGTAACGCTAGAGCCACTATTTTTCGAGATATTCAACGTTGTACATATGGCTGCACAATTCCTTTGATTTTTATGTACGAGTCATATCGGGTTTTTTGTCATACGATTGCATGTATTTAAATTGAAAAAAAAAAATTATTAGGTATTTTTTTTATATTTATAATAATATTAACAAACAATTTAAAACATAACAACTACAAAAATATCCAGCGCTACATAAAAAAAGTTCAAAATAAATACTTAAATATGAAGATCTTCTTTACAAATTTTGGAAGAATATCAAATTTATGAACAAAACTGAAAAACAATTTACAACAAATGTTCAATGTGATCTCCGGTTACCTCAATAAGTTTATTCATTCTTTCGTTGAACGATCTTCTAACTTTAAAAAATATATTTGGCTGATTCGCAATAAAATTAGCGGAATTTACAATTTGCTGCCATAGTTCCTGGCGAGTATTTATTGTTTGGGAGTATACCAGTGATTTCATATGCCCCCAGAAATAGAAATCTAATGGATTACAATCGGGACTTCGAGGCGGCCACGGAAATTCACTACCTCTGCCAATCCAACGATGAGGAAATTTATTATCTAGATAATTCCGCACTATTGATGTATAATGGGGTGGTGTTCCATCGTGCATGAACCACATGTCTCTCCTTTGGTTAAGTGGCAATTGTTCTAGCTCATCGAAAAGTTTAGTTTGTAGAAACTCCAAATACGAATTACCATTTAAATTTTCAGGTAGTTCATATGGACCTAACAAACGGTCTCCGAGTATACCGCACCAAACATTAATTTTAAACTCGCGTTGAAAATGTGACTCACAATATAAATGAGGATTTTCAGTATCCCAACTGTGGCTATTCCTCCAGTTAAATATTCCTCTCCGTGTACAAGTAGCTTCGTCGCTAAAGATAACATTTTCATAAAAGTTCAGATTTTCATTTTTTTTATTTGCCATCGACTGAGCGAAATTCAATCTTGCAGGAAGATCTCTTGGTAATAAGTTTTGTACTGGAGTAAAATGGTAAGGTTTCAAATTTCCCTTTTTCAGTATTCTAAAAACTGTAGATTGGCTTACCCCAGTCATTGAAGATAAGCGACGAGTGCTAAGTTGTGGATTTTCTGCAATTCTCACTAATATGTCATCTTCCTGATCTACAGAAATATGTTTAGATCGGCCCACATCACGTTTTGGCTTGAATTGTCCAGTCTCTCCTAATCTTCTAAAAATATTGTGAAAGGTTTGATGATTGGGCTGAACTCTATCTGGATACATTTCTCCATATCTTTGAGTAGCAGCAAGACAGGAATAATTTTCTTGTGCATAAACACAAAGCATATCGCGCATTTCAGTATTACAAAAAACATTAGGGCGCTGCATCTTCACTTAATCTGCTTTTAAAAAATTTATAACAGTCACAATCTTCATAGATAATATTGTCAACAACTGTCAGTTGTGACACCATCCTACTAGATCAAAATAATTATTTAAGACTTCCTCATATCTATTTCCAAATAAATGTGAACTGCATCTATTATGACATTAGACACATGCATAATAATGCTTAATTAACAATTCTATTACAAAAACACCAACATGATTGATACATAATTAAAATCAAAGTAATTATGCAGCCATATGTTCAACGTTAAATATCTCGAAAAATAGTGGCTATACTCCCAAACGAGAAATACTAGCCAGGAACTATGGCAGCAAATTGTAAATTCCGCTAATTTTTTTGCGAATCAGCCAAACATATTTTTTAAAGTTAGAAGATCGTTCAACGAAAGAATGAAAAAACTTATTGAGGTAAACGGAGAGCATATTGAACATTTATTGTAAATTGTTTTCAAGTTTTGTTCATAAATTTGATATTCTTCCAAAATTTGTAAAGAAGATCTTCATATTTAAGTATTTATTTTGAACTTTTTTTATGTAGCGCTGGATATTTTTGTAGTTGTTATGTTTTAAATTGTTTGTTAATATTATTATAAATATAAAAAAAATACCTAATAATTTTTTTTTTCAATTTAAATACATGCAATCGTATGACAAAAAACCCGATATGACTCGTACATAAAAATCAAAGGAATTGTGCAGCCATATGTACAACGTTGAATATCTCGAAAAATAGTGGCTCTAGCGTTACGATAAAAGAATACCTTATTTACAGAGAAAATATAGGAGAATCGAAAAATTATACTAAAATGACAATTCTGCCAGTGGCGTAGAATTTAGGAAACGAGAACTCTTCCCGTGCCCCTGCCGTACGCCACTGGTGATAGCGAGAAAGTCTTCTTTACTATTATTTGATGTGTCCCAAACTACTTTAACTTACTGCCAAATATCATAAAGAAATATCAAGCAGCATTGAAGTAATGAACAAAATTCATTTTTAATAATCGAAATAAAACACCCTGTAACTCAGTAAGGAGAAATATTTTATATGAGCAAATTGGGTTAGATCTTCATATTTTGGGCTCAAAATTCTCCCGTTAAAATATTTACACGTATTAATGAATCACCCTGTATATATATATATATATATATATATATATATATATATATATATATATATATATATATATAAATATATATATATATATATATATATATATATATATATATATATATATATATATATATATATATATATATATATATATATATATATATATATATATATATATATATATATAAACAACAGCTCCATGAGATTAGTTATTGTGAAATCAAATAGAAATATAAAAAATTATAAATACACAATAATGAGAAGAAACAGGAAACAAACATCTTCTAATAATTTTTGAAATACAATAGTATTACATAAAATTAATTTTGTCTAATACTTGATTGTGCTTAGTGTCATTCATATAATAGCTCCAATATGCCACTGAAATTATTGAAACATTCAATTCCTATATAATAAGGTGAATTCTGGCCCCCAATCATATGACAAACTACTTAAATACTTTCAAAAACTTTGGTTTAGTCATCTCTGAGGTCTCACATCAGAAGGGAGCTGTCTAGTCTAGTCATGAAACCTGTTTTTCAATTGAATTAAACAATATTTCTTATTAAAAGTTTTATCGAATAGTAATTTCTTTCAGCATTTTTGTCTCTAAAATAGATTGATGTATAAACATTACTAGATGATTGATTTCATATAAGAGTGATATTTCAAAACAAATTTGCATTCGTTGATTATGATAAGGAATAATACAATACCTAATTGATGTATCATCAGTCTTCATGATGAGATTGAGTAGTTCACTGAAGAGAGGATCAGCCCTCTGATGTATCAGTATCAAATGGCTTAACGCATGTGCAGACTTCAATCTTACAACTCTATTTGAATCATTCAGTGATTTGATGAAAGTAGTTTGCAACTGGGGTAAGAATTGTTTCAGCATAATTCCCACCTGTAAAATCGAAAAAACGATGGAAAATCCACATCCAACAACTTTATAAACATAATATATATATATATATATATATATATATATATATATATATATATATATATATATATATATATATATATATATATATAATAATAAGATATATAACAGATATTGCCTATCCTTATTTCATGAAAGTTGCGCAAAAAGAATTAAAAAAGTTAATTTTGAAAGTGAAGCAGTTTTAGATTGCTGTAAAAAAAACAAATCAATCATCTGAATTACAAATAGGACAAACGGGAATGGTTAATATGGAAAATACATAGCTAAAATCAATACCATCCAATAGGTCATACGAAACTACCTACTCACAAACTTTCAAACCTATTACTCCAAAATTGCGACCTTTATCGTGTGAACAAGATTTATTTCCACCCACGGGGGGTCAACCCCCCAACTAATTCGAACCAAAACCAATCCTTTTCAAGATATCATACAAAACTACCTAAATACAAACTTTCAACCCTATTGCTACAAAATTGCGCCTTCTGTGATGAAAAAAATAAGTATTTTCCCTTAGGGGGGTCAACCCCCAACCAATTCAAACCAAAACCAATCCCCTTCAAGATATCATAAGGAACTACCAATTTACAAACGTTCAACCCAATTTCATCCCTTGATCGTGTAAACAAGATTTATTTCTTCCCCCAGGGGGTCAACCCCCCAACCAATTCGAACCAAAACCAAGCCCATCCAAGATATCATACGAAACTACCTATTCACAAACTTTCAACCCTATTGCTGTAAAATTGCGCCCTTCGCCGTGTAAACAACGACAAAATACATAATCTTATACATACATACATATGAACATTATATATATATATATATATATATATATATATATATATATATATATATATATATATATATATATATATATATATATATATATATATATATATATATATATATATATATATATATATATATATATATATATATATATATATATATATATATATATATATATATATATATATATATATATATATATATATATATATATATATATATATATATTCGAATTGTTGTTGCCTGTGATCTATTTTTAATCTTTTGATAATTATTAGCAATAACAGGCTGGTTGAATCTTAAAAAACTCGATTTTATTAAAAAATTGACGTTTCACTATGATATTCGTAATTGAAATTTCTTTGACATTTATTGATGTGAAAAAATTGAAAAGATAAGGCTGCTTTGTCTTGCTAATTATTTATTATATGCTATTCAGTCTAATATTAACATTCAAAAATGTTATCATTAGATGGTAAGGGAAACCAAAGAAACCTTTACCTACGTAATGTTTGAAAATAAAAATAATAGGGTACTATTTATCTAACAACAAAGAAATCAGTCATGGGAAAACATTGAAGATGTGGAGCAAAATTATCGGTATAGCACGTTTATATGGAAGCAGCCGTTGACACGTGTTTCGGACTCTTTGGTCCTCATCAGAACGGCGTAGCAAAGCATTGGATTGAAAATTTGAAGATGAAAATAGTACAACAAACAAAATCCTCTGATACGGAAGACAATCACCCTCATTGTGGTTTATTGTTAATAATTATCAAAAGATTATATATATTATATATATATATATATATATATATATATATATATATATATATATATATATATATATATATATATATATATATATATATATATATATATATATATATATATATATATATATATATATATATATATATATATATATATATATATATATATATATATAGTGCGTATTGATGTTTCGCTGATCTCTCGGTGAAACATGATGAAATACTTAATGAACCTAAAAGAAACACTAGGCAAAGTTTCACAGTGTTTATTGAAAATAACAACTTGACCATTGTTTCAGGTTATGAGCCCATTTTCAAAAGTATCTTATAAGTATCATAAGATACTTTTGAAAATGGGCTCATAACCCGAAACAATTGTCAAGTTATTATTTTCAATATACACTATGAAACTTTGCCAAGTGTTTCTTTTAGATTCATTATATATATATATATATATATATATATATATATATATATATATATATATAAATATATATATATATATATATATATATATATATATATATATAGAGATATATATATGTATATATATATATATGTATATATATATATATATATATATATATATATATATATATATATATATATATAGATATATGAAATTGATTTTTTGGTGCCAAGCATCATAAAAAGTCATGAAACGAAAAAGTATCTTTGCTAAACGCAAACATTTTAATAAGCATGTTTTCAAAGTGAACACCTGCTAAAAATTATAAACAAGCGGTAGACCAAGGTCATATTCACCAAGATCGTTGCATACAAAACAAAAAGAACAAATCATTAAACAAAGAAGGTAATTCCGAGAAAGATGCAGAAAAAACAAAGACGAATGCCAGTAGTAGTCCAAACGATGCACTGGAAAAGCTAAATTTCAGAAGTCCGGAACACAGAGTAATAAACCTACAAACCGTACTGTAAATGGGATTCCACCAACCAAAGAATGGAAAACAATCACAAGACAAATGCTATCTTCAGCTATTCTTAACCAAGTTCAGAAAAACAAAATGTCTGAAATAATAAATTTGGAAAAAAGAGAAAATGAGGAAGGTTTCATTGTAAAAAGTAGAAGACGAAAACCAAAACCAACTTATGGAGAAGGAGAATTAACAAACTCCAATTTCAAAATTTTAAAGGAAAAAAGAAGACAACTGAAAAAAAGAAAGCCTGGATCTTTCTTTCAAGAATCAAAGAGGATGTAGAAAGTCAAACAATAAAAGAATTCATACAAGATAAACTTGAAGCTGAAACGGCTACAATCTCTGTAAAGGAGGCATCTGTAAAAATCCCGAAAAAAGACAATAAATGTTTCATAATAGGAGTAGACTTTGAACATAAAGAGAAAATTTATGATGCTGCATTATGGCCGTCAGGGATAGGCTTTAGTCGTTTCGATTTCAGAAGACGGCATCATTTTTTACGTCCATTAAGCTGGCATTGTCAACATAGCGGAATCAAATTTAGTATAGTTGAGAATTTGTTGCTATTTTGTTGCTAATTAGTTACAGCAAAATTGATTTTGTTGCTCCAGCCGTTTGGGAAAAATATGAGACAATGCCAGCTTTTGGGTAAGCTGGCATTGTCACATAAATTTTTGGCACATACAGTAGAAATAAGTGATTCTAAATTTGTTGCTAATTAGTTGCTAATTAGTTACAGCAAAATTGATTTTGTTGCTCCAGCCATTCGAAGGAAAAAACACGACTATGCCAGCTTATGATTAAGTTGGCATTGTCACATCAATTTTTGGCCCGCACAGTAAAAATAACTGATTCTTAATTTGTTGCTAATTAGTTGCTAATTAGTTACAGCAAAATTGATTTTGTTGCTCCAGCCATTCGAAGGAAAAAACACGACAATGCCAGCTTATGATCAAGTTGGCATTGTCACATCAATTTTAGGCACAGACAGTAGAAATTACTGATTTTAAATTTGTTGCTAATTAATTGCTCACGTTTTGAATAGCTGAAATGAAAAAAAATCAACAATTCAAAAAATTTTTGAAATATGAAAACTAGAGACGGAAGATTCGGAAGCTAAAAATAATATTCGGTAATTAATATTTGAACGCTGTAGCTGAATAATATCATAAAATATCAAATAAGAAGCTTTCATTTTGAGATAAAAGCTATTTCAATGCTACTGCCATGTATGTGAACAAAATTCAAATCATATTAACTCAGGATAAAAATTATTGAAATTCTGATAGATATGAAGAAAACATTTACTAAATGATCAAGAATAAGTTCCTAGCAATGAGTATTGAATCACACAGCTCTAAGTTTTCCTTCATAGTTAATAAATTAATTTTTCATCTCCACCAATCGGAAACTAACAGGACCGTCAAATTTTGACGTTTGTCAATAACTGTTCAAAAATGAGTCGATTCGGAAATTTTACTTAATTTACTCAATAAATAATCGTATCAAATACAATACGTACTTCAAAATAAATACGGTTATACATCTCAAACTTCCTGCATAATTACAAATCGTGTCAGTTTGACAGAATAAGCTGGCATTGTCTTGTTTTTTTCTTCTTCAAATGGCTGGAGCAACAAAATAAATTTTATGGTAACTAATTAGCAACTAATTAGCAACAAATTTAGAATCAGTTATTTCCACTGTCTGTGCCAAAAATTGATGTGACAATGCTAACTTAATCATAAGCTGGCATTGTCGTGTTTTTTTCTTCGAATGGCTGGAGCAACAAAATAAATTTTGCTGTAACTAATTAGCAACAAATTAGCAACAAATTAAGAATCAGTTTTTTCCACTATCTGTGCCTAAAATTGATGTGACAATGCCAACTTAATCATAAGCTGGCATTGTCTCATTTTTTTCCCAAACGGCTGGAGCAACAAAATCAATTTTGCTGTAACTAATTAGCAACTAATTAGCAACAAATTTAGAATCAGTTATTTCTACTGTATGTGCCAAAAATTTATGTGACAATGCCAGCTTAATCAAAAGCTGGCATTGTCTCATTTTTTTTCCCAAACGGCTGGAGCAACAAAATCAATTTTGCTGTAACTAATTAGCAACTAATTAGCAACAAATTTAGAATCAGTTATTTCTACTGTATGTGCCAAAAATGTATGTGACAATGCCAGCTTACCCAAAAACTGGCATTGTCTCATTTTTTTCCCAAACGGCTGGAGCAACAAAATCGATTTTGCTGTAACTAATTAGCAACAAAATAGCAACAAATTCTCCACTATACTAAATTTGATTCCGCTATGTTGACAATGCCAGCTTAATGGACGTTCATTTTTTAGAGGAAACGAACGATTCCTAATAGGAACTATAAGAAAAAAAACATTTATATCAAGAAAGCACTTAAAAGGAGAATATACACAAGAATGCAAAAAGAAACTTGAAACAGCATGAATTAGAAATAGAACATCAAAATATACAATCAATGAATTAGGTATTCTGTGCTTGTCAGAACATTGGAAAACATATGACCAGTTAAGAAATTATGTAATTCCAAATTTTAGATTAGCAAGTGCATACTGCCTTGATGAAAATGAACATGGGGGTAGTGCAATATATATAGCAAATAATATTGGGTTTAAGGTAAGAGAAGATATAGTAAAAATGTCAATAAAAAAGGTAATAGAAGTATCAGCAATTGAAATAAACCCAGACAAGGAAGGAATTTCAATGCTAACAATATATCGACCACCAGGCGAAATAAAAATGTTTGTTCATGTATTTGAAGAAATACTGAATTCAATAAGCTGGAGCAATGAGAAAATGATTATTGCAGGTGACTTCAACATAGACGTATTGAATCAACATCATAATAATACACAATCGTTCTCTCACCTATTTAAAACATATGGTATACATGCAACAATCATGGAACCAATAAGAATTACAACAAAAACAAAAACTTGTATTGATAACATCTTGACTAACTCACTACACAGAATATAAATCTAGGACATTTCCAACCAACATCTCGGATCATAATAATGCTCAAATGATAACTCTAAATTGGAAATGTATTAAAAGAATACCTGCCTACATATATAGTAGAATTGTGAACAACAAAATACTTGTTGATCTAAAGGAAGGACTGGAAGATAAAAATTGGAATAGAATTTGGCAGATTCCACAAGAAAATGGATCTCTTTTTAGAAAGTTACACAGAAGAGTACAAACATGCTTGTCCATTAAAGAATATTAATAAGTTGCAAGCTAAAACTAAATCGTCAAATATAATATGTACTGAGAAGCAAATTGTTTATAGGAGAAAACTTGACATACTTCACACTTTGAAAATATACAACGGAAACTTTAATGAAGAGTACAAAAAGGTGAAAAAAGAATATGACTCTCTCTCAAAAGAACAGTAAGGTCGAGATCGAGAATACAAAGAAAAAATACTTGCATCAGATAATAAAAGCAAAAGTCTATGGCAATGTGTGAAGGAGATAAAGGGAGAAGAAAATATAAAAACAATAGAAATAGAAGACAATTCAAAACAAGTAGCAAATAAATTTAATCAGTATTTCTCACCAGCAACATATGAACTAATTAAAACAATGAACAAAGTTCCTTTCACACATAACATTGAACGTATAAATGAAAAACTTAACTTTAGACAAGTAACTAAGGAGGAGGTTCTTCTTTCTTGTTCCAAAATGAAGAAAAAAAATAGCTGTGGTTTAGATGGTATCTCTAATAGAGTTATAAAGAGTACGATAGACTCAATAGTTCAGCCACTGACAAAAATAATCAATAGTATGCTGCAATATGGAATATTCTCAGAACAATTAAAGCATGCAAAGGTCATAACAATATAAAAAGGGAGATACAAATGAAATGTCCAATTATAGGCCTGTAAGTATATTATCTTCTTTTTCGAAATTATTTGAGTTGATAATTGCTGATCAATTAATGGAATTTCTTTTGAAACATAACATATTGCCGCTCTCACAACATGGATATATCAAGGGAAAATCTACCACCACTGCTATTATGACTTTATAAAAGAAATAGTGGAGACATTAGAAGAATCAGATCTGATTATGAGCATTTTCCTAGACCTATCAAAAGCTTCTGAGAGCTTATTTCTTCAGCATTTAATGGAGAAAATGGAACAAATGGGTGTAAGGAACAAATTAGCTGATCTGATAAGATCGTATTTGAATAACAGAAAACAGCATGTTTACATAGAGACACAAGAGGGACAAGCCTTATCAGATGCAGAAGAACTAAAGATGGGAGTACCACAAGAAAGCATTATGGGGCCACTAAAATTCATTGTGTACATAAATGATGTTGAAAGTCTCATACAAAATTATTTCGCATCTATAACAACTGATGCAGATGACACAAATATCCTTATTAGAGCACAACAATACAATGAACTGATAAAAAGAACATTGAAAGTGTTGAAAAATATTGAAGGATGGTTTTTAAAAAATAAACTTCACATGAATGAAGAAAAAGCACATGCAATTCTCTTCAAATCGGCACATGCAGATTTTGAAACCCGTAATGAATTTGTGATATCAACAAGAACTCAAAAGTTAACTCCTTTTGCAAAATTCCTTGGAATCTATGTGGACGATATGCTGAAATGGGAGGAACATATTTCCAAATTAGGGAACAGCATCAATCTGCTATTCTTTGGGCATATTAGCAAGATATCTAGACAGATCCTCCATGAAAACTATTTATCATGGTGTGTTTGAGTCGAAAGCAAGATATGGAGTTATGTTCTATGGACATTCTTCTAAAGCAGTTCAAATATGCAATCTCCAGAAAAGGGCACTTAGAATCATTCTCAAAGTAGAACACAAAGAAACATGTAGAGCAAAATTCAAGAAACATGGCATACTAACTATTATAGCAATGCATATACAGGAATGTCTAATTTTTGTCTTCAAAAATAAAAATAAATTTGAATTGAATTTCATCTAACATATATAACACAAGAACAACAAACCTGAAATATCCCATTCACAAAAATAAATCTACAGAAAAATGTCCCAACTATAAATGTATAAAGTATTTCAACACAATGCCAGAAATGAAAAAAGTGAAACTAGATTGAATATCTATAAAAAGAAAATATATAATATATTGCTTGATATAGAACCATACAATATGCAATTGTTTGTAGGGGTTGGAAATCTGAAAGAAAACATCTAAATAGCAAAATCTTTGTCATCAATTAATTCATTTTTTATTGACTATATTTAATTTCAAAGATCATAGTGAATCATTGTATCTTTTATTTGAAATAAATATTATTATCATTATTATTATTATAAATAAATAAATATATATAAGGAATAAAGTATAAACTTTAAAATAAAAACACTTGGCTTATGTTTCACAATATAAAAAATCTTTAGATACTGTACTTAGCAGTAATAAAAAGTCGACATGTTTCGAGCTATGAACTCATTATCAAGACTGACAACAGGAGAGTATTGCATCGTAATTTATAAAACAGACAAAAGTAAAGGTGATACCTGAAAATCAATTTGTTCGTTTACAAGGGGTAATTGACTATTATGGGCGGAACTTATTTCGATAATTTCGAGAAGGTCAAGACGTTTACCCTTGTTACCTGAATGTAACAATTTGGTTTTGTTGAAATCCAGGAAGTGATTGAATTTTATACAATGTTCAGAGAAGCCAGTGGTATTTTTGTTTTGTAAAATTGACTTTTTATGTTCTTCAACACGAATATTTATATTCCTTCCTGTCTGTCCAATATAGAAAGCAGGATATTCGTCGCAAAATATTTTGTAAACACCACTGTTTTCTCCGATGTTAGATTTTTCTTTATTATTGACCAAGAATGACTTCAAGTTTCTTTTATTTGTGCAAATTGTTTTAACGTTATTTTTCGATAGTCTGTTACAAATGTTGCTACTCAAATTAGGCACATAATTTGCAACAGATACTTTCTTCCTTTTTCCCTATGAGCTTGTCGATAAGACTTCATTGTAACCGTTATTGGTGGCTAATAATTTAATTGTATTAACTTCAGTTTGAAAATTTGTTTCCGATAATGGAATCGTGAACAACCTATGTATGAACGAATGAAAAGCACTGAGTTTTATTTTAATGTGTTGGTTACTGTCGCTGTGAATTAAAGTATCTGTGAAGGTTGGTTTTCTATAAATGTTGAAAGTAAGAGAATTCAAATTCCTAGCAATCTGAACGTCTAAGAAATTCAAGGTACCGTTTTCGTTTTCTACTTCTTTTGTAAATTGAATCGAGTTGTAGAAAGTATTTATATATTTAAGGAAATTGTCTAACTGCCTATCTGTACCGGTCCAAATACAAAAAATATCATCTACATAACGTCTCCATAATAAAACGTTAGTAATTAAATTATTATCAGTATTGAAAATTTTTTCTTCTAAGTTATTCATGAAAATTTCACTCAACAAAGGCGATAACGGTGAGCCCATGGGCAATCCGTCTTCTTGTTTGTATATTATATTATTAAATT